>BLSH010418129.1:3465-24325 GCA_018402905.1 Glandirana rugosa | reverse complement strand
GGGAAGGGAGACCATGGTGAGAAGGGAAGGGAGACCATGGGGAGTTCCGAAGGAAGACCACATAGTGAGTAGGGAAGGGAGACCATGGTGAGAGGGGAAGGGAGACCATGGTGAGTAAGAAAGGGAGACCATGGTGACTGGTGAGTAGGGAAGGAAGACCATGGTAAGTAGGGAACAGACGCTCACGTTGGTCTTCAAACCAATTGATGCCAAAATGGGAAGATCCCCAATTCGCAAACTTCTGGTATATTCTGACTTTCCTCGTTTCTCCTCTCCGGTCATCACTGTCCCTGAGTGTCTCTGTACCTGGCTCTAATTTTTGCCCCTCTTCTTCTCTCTGGACAGGCGGCGATGGATGTGGTGGGTATTACCCACGAGGAGCAGGCCAACGTCCTTCAGATAGTGGCGGGAATTCTCCATCTGGGGAACATTGCCTTCAAAGAGAGTGGAAACTACGCCGTGGTGGAGAGCACAGACTGTGAGTGCCGGCGGTGGAGATTCTGATCTGTTATGAGGGGCTGTTATGCCCTTGGTGGTCCCATTATGGTGGTGGGAATTCGGTGGAAACTGGTGTTTAGAAGAAGAGATATCAGTCTTGCTCAATATGCCATTTTGTTGCCAGTCTAGCAACCAACACAGAGCCTAGGCTACACTGCAAGAATACAACACATCTGATTGGTTCTCTCTCTGTCTCTGCTCAGTCTTGGCCTTCCCGTCCTATCTGTTGGGCATTGACCAGACGCGGTTGCAGGAGAAGTTGACCAGCCGGAAGATGGACAGTAAATGGGGCGGAAAATCAGAGGTGATCGATGTGACGCTGAACAAGGAGCAGGCATGTTTCACCCGGGACGCGCTCTCCAAAGCCCTGTACACCCGGCTCTTTGATTATCTGGTGGAGGTGAGATGGCCGAGATTGGCACTCCAATAAATGGGTTGACATGTGACTGGTCCTCGTCCACGATATAACGCTCTCCTCTCTTGGCAGGCGGTGAATAAAGCGATGCGGAAGGATGTGGAGGAATACAATATCGGAGTTTTGGATATTTATGGATTTGAGATATTTCAGGTGAGAGGTCGAAGTACGTTGTACACGGCACCTGTGGGCAGGGGCGTTGCTAGGGGGTGGCTATTGGGGCTACAGCCCCGAGTCTCTTACCGGGTGGGTGCAGTTCTGCAATTTGCAGGTATGTCTCAGTCCGGAATGCAGGAGGCAGGGGTAGACTGAGCCGTGGTAGCACGGGTTCCGGCTTGGCCTTCGCCTCCTCCTGATGTATGGGGAGGTTCTCTGGGTACCCTGATGTATGGGAAGGAACTCTGGGGACCCTCAAGCGTATGACTCTACTTTGCTGCAATGGGCTCTAGCCCCAGATCTTTTGTAGACCTAGCAACGCCCCTGCCTGTGGGCGACATTAGCGGAGGGACGTGTCCTCCTCCTGAACCAGGTGTATACAGATCAGTGCCCCACTGGGAAGAGGGGCATATTTGGGGCAGGGGTGTGAAATTAACTTTAATTGTTGCCATTTCACAGAAAAACGGATTTGAACAATTTTGTATCAACTTTGTAAATGAAAAACTGCAACAGATCTTCATCGAGCTGACCCTGAAAGCCGAACAGGTGAGCAAACCCGACCACCCATCTGTCTGCAGGGTTGGGATGTCTGTCCATCTGTCTGTAGGGTTGGGGCCTACATCTGTAGGGTTTCAGGGAGTTTGAAGGGTTAAGGGCATCTATCTGTAGGGTTGGGGGTGTCCATTTCTAGGGTTGGGAGCATCGCTGTGTAGGTTTGTGGGTGTCCATCTGTCTGTAGGGTTTGAGGTGTACGTCTATAGGGCTGAAGGGAGTCCATGTCTCTATAGAGTTAGGGATATTGATCTATAGGGCTGAAGGGAGTCCATGTCTCTATAGAGTTAGGGATATCGATCTATAGGGTTGAAGGGTTCCATCTCTCTGTAGGGTTAAGGTGTCTATATGTCCGTAGGGTTGGGGGCATCCGTTTTTCTATAGGGTTAAGCGTGTCCATCTGTAGTGTTGGAAGCATCTCTGTGTAGGTTTGGGGATGTCCATCTGTCTGTAGGATTTGGGGTGTACACGTCTATGGAGTTGGGGAGAGTCCATTTGTCTAGAGTTTGGGGCATATGTCTGTAGGGTTGGGGTAGTACATTTATCTGTAGGGTTAAGGGGTCCATATGTCTGTAGGGTTGGGGGCTTCCATTTGTCTATAGGGTTGGGGGTGACCATCTGTCTTTAGGGTTGGGCAAGTTTGTAGGGTCAAGGGCATCTGTCTGTAGTGGTTGGGGTAGTCCATTTGTCTGTAGGGTTAGAGATGTCCATCTGTAAAGTTGGCAGTGGCTGTGTGTAGGATTGAGTGAGTCCATTTGTCTTGTCTGTAGGGTTTGGGGCATACGTCTGTAGGGTTGGGGTAGACCATTTCTCTCTAGGGTTAAGGTGTCCATGTGTCTGTAGGATAGGGGGCATCCATTTGTCTATAGGGTTGGGGGTGTCCATCTGTCTTTAGGGTTAGGTAAGTCTGTAGGGTCAAGGGCATCCATCTGTAGGGTTGGGAGCATCTGTCTGTGTAGGTTTGGGGTGTCCATCTGTCTGTAGTGGTTTGGGTAGTCCATTTGTCTCTAGGGTTAGAGATGTCCATCTGTAAAGTTGGCAGTGGCTGTGTGTAGGATTGAGTGAGTCCATTTGTCTTGTCTGTAGGGTTGGGGTAGACCATTTCTCTGTAGGGTTAAGGTATCCATGTGTCTGTAGGGTTGGGGGCATTCATTTATCTATAGGGTTGGGGGTGTCCATATGTCTTTAGGGTTAGGAAAGTTTGTAGGGTCAAGGGCATCCATCTGTTGGGTTGGGAGTGTCTGTGTGTAGGTTTGAGGGTGTCCATCTGTCTGTAGGGTTAGAGATGTCCATATGTCTGTAGGGTTGGGGGGCATCCATTTGTATGGTTGGGGTGTCCATAGCTCTGTATGGTTAAGGTGTCCATCGCTCTGTAGGGTTGGGGGGCATGTGTAACATTAGGAGTATCCGTCTGTCTATAGGGTTGGGGACGTCCGTCTGTCTTTGATGGAATTTGCCCACTGAATTTGCTTTATTTTGCAGGAAGAATACGTCCAAGAGGGGATCCACTGGAATCCGATTGAGTATTTCAACAACAAGATTGTCTGTGACCTGATAGAGAACAAAGTGGTGAGTGACCAGACATGGGAAGGGGTGGGTTTCCAATGGTAGGGGGGTTCATAGATTAGGAAGAGGGGTATGGTAGTTAGAGGTTTGAGGTGGTAGTGAAGAGTGAATGGGAAGGTAGAATGGGTGGAAAGGTGTCGTTCATTGGATAGGATGAAGGTGATGTGTGTTGATTGGGAGGGTTGTAGGATGGTAGGGGGCTGCATGGGATGGGATGGGGTAAAGGGTGAGCGTAGAATAGGGGGGGGAGGGGGAGAACGCAAAGGATGGGATTGGGTGGAAGGTGTAGGGTGGTAAGGGTGAGCATGGAATGGGGGTTGCGAGACTGATTTAGTATCTGCTGGATCTTCCACAATTGAACACTTCGAACTACTTGTTGCTCTCAGTTCATAAACTGCTCTCTCTTTCTAGAATCCTCCGGGAGTCATGAGCATCCTGGACGACGTCTGCGCCACCATGCACGCTAAAGGGGAGGGCGCCGATCAGACGCTCCTCCAGAAACTTCAGTCCGCCATTGGCAGCCACGAGCATTTCAATAGCTGGAACAAAGGTTTCATTATCCACCATTATGCAGGGAAGGTAAGGAGCCGAGACGGCCTATCACTGGGCGCGTGGGAGCTGACCCTTTACTGTGATTGGTGAAGTAAGATGCAGGGCTGGAGGCTGGAGGTATTAACAGGGAATAAATAAAACTGAGTAAACATTGGCAAATAATCTAGTATTTCCTTTGCCAGTCTTCACCGTATTTGGCTAATACATTTTTCTCCAGGCCCCGCCCCCGAGGGTCTCTGTGTACAGTTGGACCACAACTGACGATATTAAACCTCAACGTCTGTTTTCTGTCCTCAGGTATCGTATGACGTGGAGGGATTCTGTGAGCGTAACCGAGACGTCCTCTTCACCGATCTCATTGAACTAATGCAGAGCAGTGAAATGTGAGTTCTCCCCTCCCGGCCCCCCTACCTACCTACTGCCTACCAACCCATCCACCTGCATATGTTTTGTATTTCATATTAAAGTGAGTCTAAGGGTAGACCCTTTTTTCAGTTTTGGATGGAGCGTGGAAGGGTTAGACCCTCTGTCAGGATTTTATCATCGGAGGCAGGGCCTCTATTAGAAATCATGGGGCCCCATTCATCCACTATGAAAGGTCGTCCCCCATGACTAAGCCTCTACTGGGGAGAAATGTGTCAGAAGTAGGAGCCTTTCGGAGAATAATTCTGGTTTTGTAAGTTTGGCTGGATGAGCAATAAAGCTTGTTGACACAAAGAAAACACAAATTGAAGGGTGGCTCTTCCATGTGATCTTGGAACGATGCATGCCAAGTCTTTGGCCCCCCGGTTGACCCAATGGGTCCCATGCCTGCTATAGAGTTACTGTCTGTACCCCCCCCCTGTCTGCAGCCTTGGTTGGAGGTGTAAAAGAGGCAGGAGGGAACCTCAGTTCTGGAGTCCAAAGAGATCATCTTAAAACAAGCCAACTCCTTTCCAGGGCTAAAGGGGGTCTTCATCAGGGCTGTGAAGTTATATAGAATTTATAAATTAATTCATTTTTAATGTTACTTGGTTTCTGCTCTTGCTGTACTTGATGTTATGATAATATTTCCCTCGCAGACCGTTCATCAGAGCTCGTTTCCCCGAGAACCTCAACGCAGATAAGAAAGGACGACCGAGCACCGCCAGCACCAAGATCAAGGTGAGACCTCTGACTTCTGTAATGCGTGAATACAGAATATCTATGGTTCTGTTTTGTTTTGTGGGAACTTTAAGGAGGAGTATTTTCTTGCGGTGAATGTGTTTCCCCTTTCCTGAGGTTTTCTGGCCCTCTATATTTTGTCATCTGGGGGTTGGTTGCATTGAACATCACTCCTGCGTATATCTCCCAACCGTCTTCCATGTTTATTCCCCATAGAAACAAGCCAACGACTTGGTGCAGACGCTGATGAAGTGCACCCCCCACTACATCCGCTGTATAAAACCCAACGAGTCCAAGAAGGCACGGGACTGGGAGGACAACAGGTAACTAGGAATGTGTAAATGTAGGGCTGGGGGTTGGAGACATGTCTCTGTAGGGTTGGGGTGTCCATCTGTCGGTAGGGCTGGGGTTCCCATTTGTCTATAGGGTTGGGGAGGGACATGTCCCTGTAGGGTTGGACATTTCTGTAGGGTTGGGGGTGTCCATCTGTCTATAGAGTTGGGGACGCATTTCTGTAGGGTTGGGAACATGTCTCTTTAGGGTTGGGGTGTCCATCTGTCTGTACGGTTGGAGACATGTCTCTGTAGGGTTGGGGTGTCCACCTGTCTGTAGGGTTGGGGTTCCCATTTGTCTGTAGGGTTGGACATATCTGTAGGATTGGGTACACGTTTCTGTAGGGTTGGGGTTCCCATTTGTCTGTAGGGTTGGACATATCTGTAGGGTTGGGGTTGTCCATCTGTCTGTAGGGTTGGGCATGTGTCTCTGTAGGGCAGGGGTGTCTATCTGTCTTTAAAGTTGGGGACATGTCTCTGTAGGGTTAGGCACATGCCTCTCTAGGGTTGGGGTGTCCACCTGTCTGTACTGTTGGAGACATGTCTCTGTAGGGTTGGGGTGTCCATCTGTCTGTATGATTGGGCACTCATCTCTGTAGGGCAGGGGTGTCCATCTGTCTGTAGGGTTGGGAACGTGTCCCTGTACAGTTGGGGTTTCCATCTGTCTGTAGGGTTGGGAACATGTCCCTGTACAGTTTGGGTATCCATCTGTCTGTAGGGTTGGGTACGTGTCTCTGTATGGTGGGAGTGTCCATCTGTCTATAGGTTTGGGGACACGCTTCTGTAGGGTTGGGGTGTCCATCTGGCCATAGGGTTGGGAACATGTTTCTGTAGGGTTGGGGTGTCCATCGCTCTGTAGGCTTAAGGACATGTCATTGTGGGGTTGGGGTGTCCATACGTCTGTAGGGTTGGGCTTTCTGTCTGTAGGGTTGGGGACACATTTCTGTAGGGTTGGGGTGGCCATCTGTCTGTAGGGTTAGGGACATGTCCTTGTAGGGTTGGGGTGTCCCTGTCTGTAGTGTTGGGCACATGTCTCTGTATGGTTGGGTGCGGACTATCTCTGTTTGTGTTGGGGCATCCATCTGTCTTTAGGGTTGGGGGTGACTGTAGGGTGGGGAGCGTCAGTCTGTAGGAAAAGGGGCATCCCTCTGTAGGGTTGGGGGCATCCATCTGTCTGTAAGGAAATGAATGGGAGGAGAAAAGGTAACTCTGAAAGCATACAATTTGCAGAGGATGGGGTCTGATTCTTCTCAAATGTGCCTTCCCTTCAGGGTGAAACATCAAGTAGAATACTTGGGTCTTCGGGAGAACATCCGGGTACGCCGCGCTGGATACGCCTATCGCAGAATCTTCCGAAAATTCCTCAACAGGTGTGTGAGACAGCTTGTGCACATGGGCTGCCATTTTCTCTATGCTCTGCTGAGTATTCATTGGAGGACACCACGGACCTCTGGGCTGATGGCTCCAATCCTAGGAGGAGGAACATTAAGATGCTCCTACCCCTATAGGTGGAACATCACTTTTTGCTCAGTGTCCTGGTAGCTGTAACTCCGATGAACTACGCAAAGGCCTGGAGGCCCCTAAATCTTCCATTTATTGTCATATCAAAGTCACCATGAGCTTTTTTGGTACCCCAAGTTCTGTTGGGCTTTCCTCCACCTTGCAATGACCACTGCCTGTCCACGCCTCAGAATCTTTGACCATGGTAGCTGAATTGGTGTAATAATGCCTCCTGGGTCAGTCTGATATTTTTTCTGTCCTGCTTGACCAACAATTTTTGGGACCACTCTTCTGTGTCCCTAGAGGTCAGTTGTTGCCCCAGAAGTCTGCAGTGTCCCCCCAGATAACTCGGCAAGGAAAGGATTTTATCGGGTGTCTAAAACGAGAGCACTTTTGTTTCTTGGCTTTATTTTCACCGGTTGATTATTTCATCAGGTACGCCATATTGACGCGGGAGACGTGGCCGGAATGGCGGGGGGACGAGAAGAAGGGCGTCCTCCACCTACTGAAGTCAGTGAACATGGACGCCGATCAGTACCAGCTGGGCAAGACCAAAGTCTTCATCAAGGCTCCGGAGTCGGTGAGTCCTTTGATGGCTTTCTACGTTTTGACTAAGATGGCGGCTGGGCACGTTTGGTCATCAGAAGCGGTGATTCAGAGAAGACATTGGGGAATCCGTCACTCAGTGTTTATTTTTGTTTGTCTCTTTAGCTGTTCCTGCTGGAAGAGATGCGGGAGAGGAAGTACGACAATTATGCCCGTGTCATCCAAAAAGCCTGGCGCAAACACACTGCCGTCCGCAAGTACATCCGAATGAGAGAGGAAGGTAGGTACAGGATTTCAGGAAGTACCCGAGTGAAAAACCTACGTTAGAAGCTTTTATTCAGTACATATTACTATTCAGCTTCACTATGACATCATTACCCCAGAGCTAGCACACAGCAGCTTCTATCTGAGGCTTCTCACAAAGAGTAATTAGCACAATTGCATTACTTAAAAAAAAAATGGTTTCCTGTCTGCAGCTTCCAACATCATCCTGAACAAGAAGGAGCGAAGACGGAACAGCATCAACCGCAACTTTGTGGGCGACTACATTGGGATGGATGGTCGCCCAGAACTGCGGCAGTTCGTTGGGCGCAGAGAAAGGATCGATTTTGCTGACGTTGTGGTGAAATATGACCGCCGGTTCAAGGTGAGAGCCTAGGACCCCCCCCCACCCACCCCCACATCAGTGGATTTCTAGCTCTTCCAATGGCGATCATTAACTGTCCCCCTTTTGGTGCAGACGCTGAAGCGTGATATGGTGTTGACGCCGAAGTACGTGTACCTGATTGGTCGGGAGAAGATGAAACAGGGGCCAGAGAAAGGCCAAATCAAAGAGGTTCTGAAGAGGAAGATCGAACTGAAGGACATCCAGTTTGTCTCGATGAGGTAGGTAGCTGGAGGAAAATGTACACGGTGTCTTTAAATATCAGAAAACTAAGGCTGAAGGCTATGGCTACCAGTGTCCCCATTGGGGGGGGGGGGGAATTCCCCTCACTTCCTGTTCTAGTGACCCCACAGGAAATTTAAGAGGAATCTCCAGTGGGGACAAAAAAATCCACAAATTTGCACTATTCCACCCAAAACTAAGAAGAAACGTTTCGGCAGGAGGTGGGTCTTAGCCGAAGCCCTGGAATGGGGAGCATGTGCAGTACGCGGTTTGACCTATTCATGTATGTTTCTCTCCAGCTCACTTCAAGACGATTTCATTATCCTCCACGAAGCGCAGTACGACAGCGTATTGGAAAGTGTCTTCAAGACCGAGTTCCTCAGCCTGCTCTACAAGCGCTACGAGGAACGAACGCAGAAGAAGCTGGACGTCAGATTCGGCAATCAGTAAGCAGGGGCGGGGGCTGCTTTACTTGATCTGATGAACTTCATGGGGCCACAAATGGGCAGATCTGATATATGTTGCCAGTTGAGATGATCCATGATTGGCTGGAATGGGTTACGTCCAAGGCTTTTCAGTAGGAGAACGGGGGAACGCCGTTCCAGCACCTCCAGCTCTAGATGGGGTACTGGAGTGATCTGGAGGGTCTGTTGATGTGGCTGCCTGGGGATCTGTTGTATTGTTGCTGGGGGGGTCTATTGTTTTTTGGGGGGGTGTCTTTTGTTGCTGGGGGTCTATTACTGCTGGGGTGATCTGTTGTTGCTGGGGGTTCTGTTTGGAGATGGGTAGAGGATAGAGACAAGGGGTGACTTGGAAGTGGGGAGTACCTAATTTCTGAGAAAAAAAAGCCCTGGTTACATCATTCCACTTAGTTAAGTTGGCGATGCTTCTTCTGTCAGGTTGGAGTTCAAGGTGAAGAAGGAAGGTTGGACCCCCTGGGGCGCGGCGGGTACCCGGCAGATCCAGTTCCAAACAGGATCCGGTGATGTGGCGGTACCGAAGGTAAATGGAAAGGTGCTGCTGGTTATGATTGGAGCCGGACTGCCCAAAAACTCCCGTGAGTATTCCCCGACCTTCGAGCGTATCTTGTATTCTGGTTAAGAAATGCAACAATGGTTCCTAACCTCTTGCTGACTCTCTCCTGCCCAGGACCCACCCGGAAGGACAACCGCAAGAGTCAGTACCTGGGAGGCAACGTCCAGACAAAGAACACTGGTGAGTAACCTGTACCATAGCACAGTATTCATATGCCAAGGACCAGCTGAGCCAGACTGGTGCCATTTTGTTTTTTTCTTTATGAGTGGTGGTTGCAGACTTGTTTTTGAAGGAGCATTTTCCAAGGCTTTGGTACTATCCAGGAGCGTTGCTAGGTCTACAAAATATCTGGGGCTAGAGCCCATAGCAGCTAAGTAGAATCATACGCTTGAGCGGGCATACACATGTATATAATATACATATAAGTATAAATATTGTTACATTTCCGAGTGCGGATCCCCCTTACATCAGGGTCCCCAGAGAGCCCCCCCCCCCCATTTATATCAGGGTCCCCAGAGAGCCTCTTCCTTACAACAGGGTCCCCAGAGAGGCCCTTGCTTACATCAGGGTCCCCAGAGGGCCCCTTCCTTACATCAGGGTCCCCAGAGAGCCCCTTCCTTACATCAGGGTCCCCAGAGAGCCCCTTCCTTACATCAGAGTCCCCATAGAGCCCCTTCCTTACATCAGAGTCCCCATAGAGCCCCTTCCTTACATCAGGGTCCCCAGAGAGCCCCTTCCTTACATCAGGGTCCACAGAGAGCCTCTTCGTTACATCAGGGTCCACAGAGAGCCCCACCTTACACCAGGGTCCCCAGAGAACCCCCCTATACATCAGGGTCCCAGAGAACCTCCCCATACATCAGTGTACCCAGAGAGCCTCCCCATACTTTAGGTGGAGGCGAGGGCAGGGCTGGAGCCCGCACTACCACGGCTCAGTCTGCCCCTGTCTACTGCATTCCGGACCAGGACATACCTGCAAATTGCAAAACTGCACCCACCCGGAAAGAGACTCGGGGCTATAGGCCCCAGACTCGGGGCTGTAGCCCCAATAGCCACCCCCTAGCAACGCCCCTGGTACTATCTGAGTTCCAGATCTGAAACAAGCATGCAGGTCTGGAGTTGCGACTTTAATGGCTGCATTGTCACTCCGTATCAATGACATCATGTAGTGGCAGAAGCATAAAGATGATGGGGCGGGTCAGCAATGGTAGCGACTTCATCCAGTAGCTGGAGGAATGAAGGGCATTGATCTTCCATAAGGACCAATCATTAACTTGTTTAGATCCTCCAGTCATTGGTTGCTGTAGTCACATAATTTTCCTTTCCTCAGTTCCTTGGGGGAGGAGCTGTGTAAAAGACTGTTTCTGCCCATGGATAGAAGTCTTTCCATAATCCTTGTTGGTATCTCCAACAAACTTGGCATTCAATTTTCCTTCTTGTTGACCCCTGCAGGATCCCGCATCGCCAATGGAGGCAACAAAAAGGGTTTCCGGCCGCCTCTGCAACAACGAATGTCGTTCACAGCCCGTCAGAGCAGCATCGAACAACCAAGTCTTCCCAGGCAGGGTGCCAGTCCTCGCGCCAAGGGGCCACCAGCCAACATGGACTTGGGATTCATGAACGTGCCCGACCAGGGAGTGGCAGGGTAAGTATGGCAGACAAGGGAGAACTGAGGGGCTTGTATATAAAGGTTAGAGGAAATGTTCTCTCTTGGTCCGCCCATCTAAACAATTGGGGAACGCCTAATTTAGGGTGTGGGAATTATTTGCAAACACCCTTTACAACTTTGGGAGAGAATGCAGCTTGTGGCGGCCTGTTCACATTATTTTTACTTTCTAGCTTGCAACGGAGACTTTCTAAGGAGGTGAAACCCGTGCCTGGAGGAGGGAGGTCCAAACCTGCACCAAAGCCGAAACCTCAGCCACAGCTTCCCTCCTGTCGAGCTTTTTATGCCTACGATGCCCAAGACACGGATGAGCTGAGCTTCAACGCCAATGACATGCTGGAGATTGTCCGAGAAGGTTTGTATTAATGAGCCTCACTGTCCTTGGCCCACCCCTTGCATTTCAGTTCTTTCCAATCATGGAGGCTCGGCACCACATGTGGGTGCTGTGGGAATGCCCACTCCTCCAGGCTGACCCACACCTATCATTTGCATACTTGCATGGAGGACAATGGAGGCCACTGAAGCTTCGGCTCTTAGAATAACTGAGGTCTCCCTGTGAGATTGGGCTCTACCTCCAACGAGGGAACCAACCTCCTGTTTTCTTTCCTGCAGACCCTTCGGGATGGTGGCAGGGCCGGCTTCGTGGGCGAGAAGGCTTGTTCCCCGGGAACTATGTAGAGAAGATCTGACACCCGAGATGTGGCGAAACCAAGACCCCGAATGTCGCGTGACACACAGGAGAATGGAGAACTTCAATTGCATCGAAGAATCTTGCGTCGCCCGTCTCCTGTGTAAGCGGAATCGGCGCTCCACTCAGGACGAAGCTTGGGGGACGCCTTCCTGCACTGTACATACCGAACACAATTCAGTTGTCTTTTATTACTGCTTCGTTTTTACAGTTTTTATATTTTGTGCTGGGGGTGAATGCTACATCTATTTATAGAACAATAAAGTGATGACCCTCAGCAGAATCCACTGTGTCTGAGAAATTACTGCGCTCTGGGGAGCTCAGGGGAGGGGTGGGGGCGGAGTCCTGCTGTGGAGGAACCAGCACTGTGGTCTCTGAGGAACAGCTGCTCTTTGGGTAGCTCAGGGGAGGGGTTGAGTCCTTCTGTGGAGGAACCAGTCCTGCTGTCTCCGAGAAATGATTGCCTTCTGAGTAACTCAGGGTGTGGGCATGGAGTCCTGCTCTGGAGGAATCAGTGCTGTGGTCTCCAAGGAATTATTGCTCAAAGGTGGGGTCCTGCTGACGAGGAACCAGTGCTGCGGTCTCTTAGGAATTACTGCCTTTTCAGTAGCTCAGGGGTGGGATGTGGAGTGCTGCTGTGGAGGAATCAGTGCTGCGGTCTCCAAGGAATTACTGTCCTCTGGTTAGCTCAGGGTGTGGAGTCCTTCTCTGGAAGTCCTTCTCTGGAAGAACCTCCGAGGAATACTGCCCTCTGGGTAGCTCAGGAGTATGAGTGGAGTCCTCCTGTGGAGGAGCCAGTGTTGCTGTCTCCAAGAAATTACCGCCCTCTGGGTAGCTCAGGGGTGTGGGTGGAGTCCTGCTGTGGAGGAACCAGTACTACTATCTCCGAGAAATTACTTCCTCTGGATAGCTCAGGGTGTGGAGTCCTACTCTGGAGGAACCAGTGCTTTGGTCTCCAAGGAATAACTGCCCTCTGGGTAGCTCAGGGATGGGGTGTGGAGTCCTGCTGTGGAGGAACCAGTGCTGCGGTCTCTGAGGAATTACTGCCCTCTGGGTAGCTCAGGGGTTGGGTGTGGATTCCTGCTGCGGAGAAACCAGTGCTGGGGTCTCCAAAGAATTACTGCCCTCTGGGTAGTTTAGGGGTGGGGTGTGGAGTCCTGCTGTGGATAAACCAGTGCTGCGGTCTTCGAGGAATAACTGCCCTCTGGGTAGTACAGGGGTGGGGTGGTGGAATATTGCTGTGGAGCAACATGTGCTGCTGTCTCCGAAAAATTACTGCCCTCTGGGTATTTAAGGGTGTGGGTGGACACCTGCTGTGGAGGAACCAGTTCTGAAGTCTCTGAGGAATTACTGTCCTCTGGGTAGCTCAGGGGTGGAGTCCTGCTGTAGAGGAACCAATGCTGGGGTCTTCAGAGATTTACTGCCTTCTGGGTAGCTCGGGTGGGGTGTGGGGCAGAGTCCTGCTGTGGAGGAACCAGTGCTGTGGTCTCCAAGGAATTACTGCCCTCTGGGTATCTCAGGGGTGTGGGTGGAGTCCTGCTATGGAGGAGCCAGTGTTGCTTTCTCCAAGGAATTACTGCCCTCTGGGTAGCTCATGGGTGGGGTAGAGTCCTGCTGTGGAGGAACCAGTGCTGCTGTCTCCGAGGAATAACTGCCCCCTGGGTTGCTCAGGGATGTTGCTCGGGTGGGGTGTGGGGCAGAGTCCTGCTGTGGAGGAACCAGTGCTGGGGTCTTCAGAGAATAACTGCCCTCTGGGTATCTCAGGGGTGTGGGTGGAGTCCTGCTGTGGAGGAACCAGTGCTGAAGTCTCTGAGGAATTACTGTCCTCTGGGTAGCTCAGGGGTGGGGTGGAGTCCTGCTCTGGAGGAACCAGTGCTGCTGCCTCCAAGGAATCACTGCCCTCTGGGTAGCTCAGGGGTGGTGTGTGAGGTGGAGACCTGCTCTGGACGAATAACTGCCCTCTGAGTAGCTCAGGGGTGGAGTCCTGCTGTAGAGGAACCAATGCTGGGGTCTTCAGAGATTTACTGCCTTCTGGATAGCTCTGGTGGGGTGTGGGGCAGAATCCTGCTGTGGATGAACCAGTGCTGCGGTCTTCGTGGAATAACTGCCCTCTGGGTATCTCAGGGGTGGGGTGGTGGAATACTGCTGTGGAGCAACATGTGCTGTTGTCTCTGAGAAATGACTGCCCTCTGGGTATCTCAAGGGTGTGGGTGGACGCCTGCTGTGGAAGAACCAGTGCTGAAGTCTCTGAGGAATTACTGTCCTCTGGGTAGCTCAGGGGTGGGGTAGAGTCCTGCTCTGGAGGAACCAGTGCTGCTGCCTCTGAGGAATCACTGCCCTCTGGGTAGCTCAGGGGTGGTGTGTGAGGTGGAGACCTGCTCTGGACGAATAACTGCCCTCTGAGTAGCTCAGGGGTGGAGTCCTGCTGTAGAGGAACCAATGCTGGGGTCTTCAGAGATTTACTGCCTTCTGGGTAGCTCGGGTGGGGTGTGGGGCAGAGTCCTGCTGTGGAGGATCCAGTGCTGTGGTCTCCAAGGAATTACTGCCCTTTGGGTATCTCAGGGGTGTGGGTGGAGTCCTGCTGAGGAGGAGCCAGTGTTGCTTTCTCCAAGGAATTACTGCCCTCTGGGTAGCTCAGGGGTGGGGTAGAGTCCTGCTGTGGAGAAACCAGTGCTGCTGTCTCCGAGGAATAACTGCCCTCTGGGTAGCTCAGGGATGGAGTCCTGCTGTGGAGGAACCAGTGCTGGGGTCTTCAGAGAATAACTGCCCTCTGGGTATCTCAGGGGTGTGGGTGGAGTCCTGCTGTGCAGGAGTCAGTGTTACTGTCTCCAAGGAATTACTGGCCTTCGGGTAGTTCAGGGGTGGGGTGGAGGAACCAGTGCTGGCGATGCCATGCTACACAAAAGGACCGCCTCACTGACCTCACACGGGAATGAAATTTGGCGGAGCTTTGTGTATCCCCCTAGGCAAATAAAGGTGGTCCAAGGTCTGGAAGGGTTTGGTATTTCCTGGTCCTCAGAGAACTTCCATGAGACTCATATCAATGATGAAGC
Organism: Glandirana rugosa; assembly: GCA_018402905.1. Lineage (NCBI taxonomy): Eukaryota > Metazoa > Chordata > Amphibia > Anura > Ranidae > Glandirana > Glandirana rugosa. The sequence goes on along the minus strand of BLSH010418129.1, from coordinate 9,737 downwards.
AGCATTATTTTCAGAGAACTGTGACCCTGGTGGGCGGCGGCGCAGTGACATCACAGGACACCAGGTTTGTGTTAAGCAGACATTTTTATTTTCTGTACACAGGTGATTGGTTGAGCTTCATATAAAAAAAAAATGTCTATGTAGTAAAATCAGAAATTTCAAACCACATTTACAATCAGAAACCGCAGAGATGAGAGAGAGAGAGAGAAGACGCACACAACGTAGTCACATACTAGAGGGTGACACCATCACCCTGCACCAGGCCGAGCGGGGGACACATGATTGTAGGACTGCCATTGTAAGGGCAATTATAATTATAGAGTCCGCCTACATCTATCCATCATGCACTGCTCTACCGGTGGAGTCACATTGTTCCTAAAGGTGTGTGTGGGGGAGGGGCAGCTCTGCTCCACCCTACATCCGAACCCTACTAAGTGTAACTCCTCCTTTACCTGTCTTCTTCCATTATATGGGATCTAGAGCAGCCTTCCTCAACCTTTTTACCCCAAAGGAACCCATTTTCAGCTCTCGGGGAGCCCCTACTAAAAGTAGTCCAGTGGTGGTCTTTGGAAAATCGCCCCTTGCGTTGGTGGTTGCCAGTGGGAAGAACGCTCCCTTTACAGACATGGCTCTGCCAAGTGGTGTTGGACCTGGAACTAAGCAGGCACCATCACATGGGAGGTCAGTTAGCCACAGCTCAAGGAACCCTTAGCCATCCCTGGAGGAACCCTATGGTTCCACAGAGCCCTGGTTGAGAATGGCTGCTCTAGAGTATTTATTGTAGCCAATGGCAACGTAACAATGATTCCTGTAGATGAAGAAGGGGGAGCGGTGTACACATCATCTACACAAAACAACGAAAATACTAGGCTTTAATGTGGACCCGTCAGACAACTACAGCCTTAAATTCAGAGGTGGTCCTAGTTCTGGGATGGGTCCTCGATGGGCCCCCATTCTCAAAGTTCCAGTTCTGAATGGGGCCCCAAGTGAGACAGGTCCCTCCAGACAGCTTCTCTTTACAACAGCCTACAGTATAAACTTACAGTCCAGGTACATATTTTGGCCTTTGTGTGGCATTTGAAGACCAACCATTTAATGACAGCAAATGCTAAAGCACCATGTGACGACCTGAATCTCATCTCTGCTCCTCGGGGCGTGGCCCCTGACCAGGAAAGACTCCTGGGACCTGAGCAGGAGCAGCAGCTCACTTTTACTGTCTGCTGGAAATACTAAAGCACCATGTGACATCCTGAATCTCATCTCTGCTCCTCGGGGGCGTGGCCCGTGACCAGGAAAACCACCTGGGACCTGAGCAGGAGCAGCAGCTCACTTTTACTGTCTGCTGGAAATACTAAAGCACCATGTGACATCCTGAATCTCATCTCTGCTCGGGGGCACGGCCTGTGACCAGGGAGGTCTCCTTAACCCGAGCAGCACCAGCTCCCTTTTACTGTTCGCTGGATGGGATACGGTAAGAGAAGATGAGAGAAGACTTTAGACCCTGAGTGTTTCTAACAGCTCACAATTCCAACCTCTCGCCTCTGCCACAATTGTCTGTCCGGGTCTGACTGGAACCTCTGGGGAAGTGCCACAACGGCAGCAGATCTTCTATATTCTACTAATGCGAAGGGCAGCCCAATCAATACATTTGGTCACACTACAGAGCTGTTGGGGCATCTAAGGGTCCATTCACACATAGGTGTTCCATTAACATGCGTTGTGTTAAGGCAGCTCAGCCATTGAAGAATGGATTGCCAATCCACACAACAGATAAAAAAATGCCCATGGCCCTTTTTTTTTAGCCTACCACAACACTGAGTATATACATTGTGGGGCACTGTGCTCCATTGTACAATGTGTTGGGGTGCCAACAATGGACAGGTGCTCTGCTGCCGTGCGTTTTAGCGCATGCTACCATAACACACATTTGTGAATGGGCCTCAAAGGAGATGCATCATCATTAAGCGCCAATTTTCATTTCCAATAACATTCTGAAGTACATGCATTGTGGTGCAATTCATTCTGAATGTACCAAGGAGATGCACATAAAAAAAAAAAATAGGAACACATCCGAGATGTTGGCGTATGTAGGCAGCCCAATCATCTCAATGGGCTTCCTTGATACAGCGCACAGTAATGCAATGCAAAAATGTAATGGGGGACCTAAAGCAAGCCTGTGATCCCCCCCAACCTCCTTATCCCTCCTACATTCAGTGCCTACATAAGGTTTTTAGCCTTGGCAGCAAAATGAAACTAAGGGCTGCGGCTGGGGAGGAGGCATTTAAGGCAGTCCATCTATTTTAGGAATAGCCCAGGTTTCGGTCATCTTTCAGGGTTGTATTCTGATATAGAAGACTGATGGTGGTTGGTGGTTGGTGAGTGTTTCTGGTGGCTCAATGGTAACTGCTTGGGAGCAGAAGATTTTGGAGCCCTGAGTTCAATCCCCCGTTGCGCCATGTTTATTACACCCGGCTCCCGGACTCCAGAAGAAGATCTCAGCACTGGAGAACCCAGCAGAAACCTTCCTTCTGTTTCCTGCTATGGGAGACGTGGAAATCGTATCCCTGCTATACAGGAGGGGGAACCCAACAACGAGCCGCCCTGAGAAAGGCAATTTCTTTTTATAACTGAGTCCTATGAGCTAACAACATATCACCCGTCCCATCATCCAGGGGGTGCCATCTTCTCCAATAACAACTCTTCCCCATACTGAGTGATGGTTATCCACAGACCTGAAGATCTCCTACATCACCCATCATCCACCAATTACAAGCCGACTTCCTGACCTCATTACCAAATTACATTTCCATCAAAAAATGGCAGGGAATCCATCTGTGAATTATTTTGATCCTCATGAAAATCAGAGCTGAATTACAAAGAAGAAGATTATTTCCCTGACCTGTGACCTCATCGTCTTAATGGGATTTAGTTTTTTTTTTTTAGCGCCGGGTGCTTGCGTCAAGAGGTGGCTCAGCAGGTTAATGGAGGCGGCTGGTGATTTCTAGTCGTGGGTTCAAACCCCCTTATTGCTGTTTTACACTGAGCATTGAAGAGATTCAGAAATAAGAAAGCTAACATTGGTAGAGGAGATGGCTTAGAGGTAAGTTTTCGAGACGGAGAGAAGGAGCTGTGGGTTCAAACCATTCCTTTACCAAGTTGTAATCCCACCAGCCCTTGTCCTGGAGAAATAGGAGGAACACACCATGTTGTAAGGAACAAATGGGAAGTGCTCTCGATACTAAGACGGTATGGTGGGCTTCATATATTCCTTGACCTCTTTATAATTCCACCAGTCCTCGTCCTAGAGAAAACAAACCAAATGCTACACGAGAAGCTCTTGGCTGGGTGGTAAGTGCTCTGGCTTCTGAGCCGGGTCCGTGAGTTCAAACCCCTTTCTTTACCTCTTTATAATTCCACCATTCCTTATCTTGGAGAAGTAGGAGAACAAGAACCCGAACCCATAGAACCTAATGAGCAGTTGGCTGAGTGATAAGTGCTCTGGATGGTAAGCAGGCACTGTGAGTTCAAACCATTTCTTTACCTCCTTATAATTCCCACCAGTCACAGTCCTGGAGAAATAGAAGGACGAACACATTGTTCTGTGTGAGGAGGAGATGGCTCAGAGGACTCATAGCCCAGAAGTAGAGCTGACGGTGTGATGGGGCTGAGAGTTCAGATCCCTGAGTTGTCTCCTGGTGACTCTGGACAGGTCACCTTACCTCTCCTCTGGTGTCCTGAGCATGAGGGTAAAGGTCTGCAGGTGACCAAGCCCGGATATCACAGGGTTGCCTGGCACCATAGAAGGGTGAAGACCTTGAGGTGACTCCAAGGGGCCCCTGGTGATCAGAAGGGTGGCATCACAAAAGGTTGAAGGCCTTCAGGTGACCCTAACCACAGGGTAAGATGCACAGCTCTCCAGGTGGAGACTTATTTTGCCATACAAAAAGTTTATTTTTATTTTTTATAATCCTCCTTCAGCCCCATCACACACTCTGCCCCCATCAGGCATCTGAGGTGGTCCTGGGCCTTTGATGGGGATCACACCTGAGAGATGATGTGTCTGGGCTCACCCCCATCGCAGGAGCCCACTCTGATCTGAGGTGCTCCTGGGATTGTGATGACGGGGAGGACCCCATGCCAGGAGAACCTGCGACTCCCTGAGAGGTGAGGCAACCCATGTAGAGTCACCAGGAGTTGTTGGCTCTGGGATTTGATCTCACAGCTCCAAGGTGTGAAGCCGGAGGACTTACCTCTGAGCCATCGCCTCCTCCCACACACAGAGGTGCTCGTCCATCATACTTAAGGAGTTTCTCATTTCAGGATTCAACCTACACCAAAAAATAGGAGGAATAAGGTGAGAATCTAACTAGTGACCTCCGAGCCATGTCCTCCCCCAACACAGGAGGGCGCTGGACCTCCTATTTCACAAAAGCCAGAGAACATAACTAATTATTCCTCTGGCCTTTAAACCCCCGGCATCTCCTCCAACATGCGAGGAGACGTCATCGGCACTCTAAGACCAACACTGCGTCCATCTCCTCTCCCCAAAACTGGAAACTACACACAAATGAAGAAACACGGGCAACCACAGGGGGAGCCGCGACATTCACAGATCACTGCCAGGCCAGGCTTCTCCATGACCGAACACACGAAGGGGCCCAATGCAAGGATCTGAATCCTCTGGAAATGGCTGCAGGACAGGCGTTCAGATGTGCTCATTACACTTCACACCCCTGATAGAAGCAGAAAACGAGCCACGTCTGTATCAACACCCCAAGACAGCCACTTATGCCAAACCGCCCTCAAGAGAAGCCTTGAAACAACAGAAACAAAATCACTTGGAATGATGAGACCAAAATTGGTGGCTACAATTAACAGTTTAAAGGAAAGGCAAGACCTATGAGATGCACACCATCCCAACTGTGAAGCATGGTGGTGGAGAAGCTCACCATCCCAACTGTAAAGCATGGTGGTGAAGCTCACCATCCCAACTGCAAAGCATGGTGGTGGATCTCTACTGTTTGATCCATCATTGCTTAGGGAATGGATAGAAAGATGAATGCAGAACGTTACCAGAGAATTTTGGTGGGACATTTGCATTCATCAGAATGGAATGCAGATGGCGCCCGCTTGGCCTTTCCAACATGACAATGATCCAAACCGTAAAGCCAAGTAGACCCTTCAGTGGAAATTGGTGAAGGTTTCCGAAGTGGCCCAGTCTCCCTGAGCCACATAGGGGAGATATAAAACACGGCGCTCATGGTAGACCACAGAACTCTCTGGAAGAAAAGGGCATCACATTGGCCTCATTCACAACTCACATTGCTGGTAAAGGGGGCGAGGGGGCCAATACATGATATCAGAGGACTGGAGGGACGCACACATAATCAGGAACATAATATTATTACCACCCGCTTGTTTCATGATTGTGCTGATCTGTGATGAAAATGAATGAGTTTGGCGACCACCCTACACATCCTGCCCCAGGTGGGGGGGGGTGTATACTTATAGGACAGGTACACTTTAAGACAAGATGCATTTATCTTATTTGCTCCTGACCCCCCCCCCCCCCATTGTGGACTTAGCTTGATTCGCAGCCTCTGGGGTTTCTTTACACCCAGTGGTGAACGGCTCCCCCTCCTGGTGGTGCCTGCGCATTACAATCCCATAGACTTCTACAGGAAGTTCACCCTTCATCTCCGTACGCAGAGAAGCATAGAGGGGGTGTGAAGTGCAGGAACGGCCAGGAGGGGGAGCATGAAGGAGCTGGATGTAAAAAAAATCCCCAGAGGCCACGCCTGTCAGATCTGTGGAGGGAGAGGGGTTAAATTAGATCAGTGGGAGGAGCAAAAAGAAAAGAGCACTTATTATTTTAAAGCACAAATTCAGCAGAAGATAGAGGCAGGACAGGTGTAGGAGGCGGGACAGGTGTGTCAGGAGATGGAGGCAGGACAGGTGTGTCAGATGAGGGAGGTGGGACAGGTGTGGGAGGCGGGGCAGGTGTATCAGGAGATGGAGGCAGGATAGCTGTGGGAGGCAGACAGGTGTGTCAGGAGAGGGAGGGGGACAGGTGCATCAAGAGAGAGAGGCGGGGCAGGTGCATCAGGTGTGAGAGGCGGGACAGGTGTATCAGGAGAGGGAGGCGGGACAGGTGACCACGTGGACAGGGCGGAGGGAGAGGACCACGTGGACAGGGCGGAGGGAGAGGACTACGTGGACAGGGTGGAGGGAGAGGACCACGTGGACAGGGCGGAGGGAGAGGACTATGTGGA
>BLSH010418075.1:124467-137114 GCA_018402905.1 Glandirana rugosa | reverse complement strand
GCGTGTAGCGGCGAGGTACCGAAATTCAATTCATATATTCAAATACTCAAGTTTCCGATAATGTTCGAAACTGGGTATCTTTATTGTTTCCTACCGGAATGATTGTATTTGACAAGTATTACAAAAATTGGAGCAACCCCGTTCTGGAGAAATACTGATTTCTGTGTTAAGTTTAGATCTGTTGTGGATCGGCTTTGTGCGGCGTTGTGATCCAGTAACTGAGTGGCATATCACGTAGACTGAATTGTCTTTACACTAAACTTGTGTATCAACTGGTTACTGGAGTCTAGGGTCATTGGTCAACTATGTGTTCAAATCACATTTCTGTTAAGTCAGATGCACTATACGGTGAGTCAATGACCTAGTGTTGCGGCGTGTTTCGGCTAGGTGTTGTCTAGATTTGAATTGTGTCTTTAGTCATAAAGAGGTCTTGCCCCAACGAGGTTAAAAACATTATGAACAGTTTATGTTAGTAAGGCCATCCTTTGTTATTTCTATGGGTCAAAGCTTGTAATAGCCTTTGAACTCATAAACTTATATACTTAACTTAAAGCCATGGAGCGGCGATGTGCGACCGGTTGTTACTATTGTGGTGGGATCGATAGTTGTTGTCATGTGTGGTTTGATGGTGGAGATGTAAAATTTGGCCTGTAGGGTATCTACCGTTATGGTAGGATTTGTTGTAGTTGTTGGGAGCTAGGTTGCGGGGTCGCACGTCGCCGCTCCCTGGGGAGGGCCTGTGTCATTTTTGAGAAAACAGAAATCACTACTAGTATTCTGGGTTGGACCCATGCTCTAATCAAGAACTATAAACTTAACGAGACAGAATTATTGAACATGTGGGGGAAAAAAAAAGAACAAAGAAAAACATTGTTTCTGTGGGGGGAAAAAGCAGGCATCTGTATTTCCTGTAGAGGAATTGGGGAATCGGAGTAGAAGTATACAAGGCGAGGTATACCTTATAAGGGAAGGTATATGCAGAGTATGATGGGGTCAACAGGCAGGTAGGGGGGTTGCCAGCCAGGGGGCAGAGATGACGGAGATAAAGTTGAACAAATGTCTTTTGGGAAGCTAGCTCTGTTTTAATGCTTTGCGTGAGCGGAAAGTCTTGATCATGGTATTTGCCCATCTTGCATGTTGATGGTGGTGTAGGGGAGTTGTCTGAAAGTCTCCGTGGAGTGTGAGATTAGATAGGTGTGTAGGTGTTTTACCTGCAGTCCCAGAGATAGGTGTGGGAAAGTTACCCGTAACCAAGTCTGTTCCTTAGGTTCTGTAGTCTGCTAGGAACCATGCGTTCGTTCTTATTGTTGTTGTCGCTCAAGTTCATGGAGTCATCCACTTGTATGAGTATCTGAAAAAAAAGAAGGGGGGTAACACAAAAGGGAGGGGAGAGAAGAGGGGGGAGAAGCGATATGATGGGGGTTGAGATTAACTATGCTAATTGGCTGGCTGGTTGATGGGGAGAGAGAAGGATTCAATGTTCCTCTTGTCATGTTATATTCCATTGATTTCTTACATCTTTGGGTCTGGTAGTTCTCTTTTGAAGTATTTAGTAAGGGTGATGGAAAGGTGGATTCAAGCTAGGTGGGTAGAACAGGTTGCCTGTTGACCAATTTGTGTATCTTCATGGATCAATGTTGTCTAGGTCTCCTGTGAGCTGGAGAGGATGTCGGGCTATTGGCTGTGATGTGTCTGGTTGTCGATGAGCTGGGGTCCCTTGGTGATGTGGATCTCCGACGTCTGATATGAAATTCATCACGAACTGGGATGGCGTCTGTGGAGGATGTTCTCCTTAGGTTTCCAGGGTGGTCATTGCTGTACCAGTCTGGGAGATCCAGGTGAGGTAGGTTGAATGTGTCACAGAAGGAGCGTAAGTCTTCTCTGAAGCGTATGGAAGCCGATTGATTCTGGAAGGTGGCAGAGAGACAGAAAGGGAACTTCCATCTATATTGAATACCTTTTTCTCTTAAGAGATCTAAGAGCGGCCGGAGTACTTTCCTGTTGTGGAGTGTGATGGGGGACAGATCCTGAAAGAGTTTTATTTCCGTGCCACGGAATAATAGGGATTGGCGATCTCTGGCTCTGCGGAGGATATCCTCTTTAATTTTGAAATTAACGAGGCAGCAGATCACGTCCCTGGGGGGATCAGTGTCCCTTCTTCTGGGCTTCAGGGCCCTATGTATGCGCTCCAGTTCAATTGGTGTTTCTGGCGGTCTGCCAAGTAGATCATTGAATAAGTTGACGGCAGCGTGTGCGATCTGGTTATGTTCAATTGTTTCTGGCATACCTCTTATCCGTATATTATGGCGGCGTCCGCGGTTTTCTAAATCTTCCAGATGTCTCTGTATGTCCCTCATCTAGTTGTTTTGAGAATAAACAGATTATTGAAGTTGCTGTATTGCATTGCTGTGTACCATTGTAGTTTCTTCTATGTCTTCAATCTTGTTGTTCATGGACTGTATTTCCCTCTTTAGTTCAGATATGGCTGATGTCATGGCTGCTGTTAAAGATTGCTTTATATCTTCTGCCACCAACCTGAGATCTGCCATGGCTAGAGGCTGCTCTCTGGGTGAGTCTCGTTGCTGCTGGGAGCCGCCGCTCTGTCTTCCTGATGGGCTCAGGCTGGAGGAGCGTGCCGCGGCCTGGTAGGCCCGATCTGAAGCCGGGGACTCGCGTGATTGCGAGCGGAAGAGCTCGGGTATGCTGCGGCCGGCTTGTGCGTTCGTTCGCCTGGGTGACCGCGAACGGGCTGGGGACGGTTCCCTGGATGTTTTCCCCATTTTAGAGTGGATTTCGTGGTGTGTGGCTTGTAGAAAAAGCAAATGAAATCCCCGGTCTGCAGGAGCTCAGGAATCAAGCGTCCATGCTGTTCCGACGCCAAGCCACGCCCCCGATAGAGTTCCTACGGAAGCTTAACAATAACAACAAAAATATTAAGTTGGAATCGACTTGGAGTAAAGAAAAGGTCAATTACCTGGATCTTACAGTTACGCTAACCAACAAAGAGCTGGTCACTAGGGTGTTCTTCAAGCCCACGGACAGGAATAGCTCCCTGTCCATTCAGAGTGGACACCATCCGGTGTGGCTGAGGAACATCCCGAAGGGCCAGCTCATGAGGGTCCGTAGGAACTGTACAAATATTAATGATTTTGAAGAACAGGCCGGAATAGTGACGGCCAGGTTCCTGGAAAAGGGTTATGATCGCAATTCACTTGATCTGGCGATTGAACAGATTAAGTCAGTATCCAGGGAGGACATTTTGACCCAACAGGTCCAGAGATCGGATAACAAACATGAATGGGCTTTTTTCAATGACTTCCACGCACAGTATAGAGAGGCGGAGGCCATTTTTTTGAAATATTGGCCCATTATGATGTTGGATCGGGTCCTTAGGGACCAGTTACCTGAGGTCCCTAAATTTATTTACAAGAAAACACCATCATTCGCAGACAGAGTGGTTAAAAAGGTTATAGACCCTCCTAGGACAATCCCAATGTTTTGGGACACAACTGGCTTTTTTGCGTGTCACAAATGTATTTCCTGTAAACAAGTAAAAACCCACCTACGTAATTTTACGTCCTTTTCGTCGGCGGCCAATGGCAGGAATTTTTCTGATCAGGGACTTTGTGACGTGTAGCACCAAATTTGTGGTGTATGCAATACGGTGTCCCTGTAATCTTCTGTACATCGGACGCACGAAGAGGAAGCTTAGCAAGCGAGTATCCGAACATATCGCGAATATTAAGGCAGGTTATAGGGACCACAATCTGTCCCTACATTTTAAACTAAAGCACAATAGGGATCCCTCGAATATGGAATTCTGGGGGATCGAAAAACTGTCAGCAAGCTGGAGTGGGGCGAATAAGGTCAGAGAGATCTCTAAGTGTGAGAGCAAATGGATTTACCTGACCGGTTCGCTCCATCCGTCCGGGCTGAACGTCGAATTAGACGTAAACTGCTTTATAAGTAATTCATAAGTTGTTCGTGATTATTGAGAGGAGGTGTTTTTTGGGGCCTATAAGCGTACAGTAGGGCCTTAAGGTTTTTTCATTAATTAGGGTATCTACCTTCTCCGTATTTTTAATATATTCTTTTCATTTTTATTTTTATTTTATTGTTACTTTCATTTTTTCGTTATAATTTTAAACATATCTTGATCTTAATTTAATGTTTTATTCTGAATATAAGGTTCACCTTGTATTATCTGAATTTGTCCATTTCAATGTAGTTTTATATTCATATAAGATACTGTGATGTAGTTTTATATAATGTGGGCGAAATGGATCATGGTCGCCTTGTATCACCACAGCACCTGGACCTTATATATGATATATATATTGTATATATTACCTATTTGCTATATTCAAAATTTTATATTAATGTTAAAAGTGATTGGTTTCCTCCCGACCCCTTTGGGGAGGTGATTAGTCTGATCGGGTAACAGATTGACTATTCAGCATGGTGTACCCTCTGAACACATGTTATGCGGGAGTGTTACCTACTATCCTGCCCGATTAGTGTATTTTGGCTAATGTGGTCTATAATGAGCTTTTTTGATTATCTAAATTAACCAATGATAAGTTAGAAACTTTGTATCATACTTAGTATGCACTACTAGTGTGTTTAGGGGGATGACCAGCGCGGACACAGTACGATACCAAACGGTGTGTATTGTGCGATCTTGTGCCATGTATGGGTACATCCATTTATATACGATCGGGGAATTTGACCCAGATGTCTATATATATATATTGAGTATATCTGTGGACTATTCGGTGGACATTGTAAGTGTAGAATGTCGATATAAGTTGGTGCTTTATTCCCTGCCAGTGTCCGGAGAAGGCCGGGGTGTTAGCACGGACCGATTGGGATTAATGCAGCGGGTCCAGGCGCTGTGATATGGTGTGTAAGGCGGCCATGTATTGAACAGAATGGGTAGGGTTAATTTTCCTGCCTTCTGTCAATAAAGTGGGGACACTGTGTGTGTGTAGTCACGCCCTCACACGAAGTGATGACTACACAGCAGTCTGTGCCGACCAAGCACCGCTTCGTACCCGGGAACGCCGCACGGACACATCAAAGCGGTGAGACTAGGCTGGTCAGAGGCCGGTATTTGGTTTTTTCATGCTCGATTTTATATGTTACCAAGTGAGTGTATATCTGTAAGGGGGGGTGTGTGACTACTTTTTATCTTCAATAAACAATCAGTCAGATTTGCACTATGTGGAGCACTTTTATTTAAGGTAATCCCCAGTGTTTATTGAAGCGGTGAGTGTGACACAGCGGAAGTAAGAGGAACATTTATGTGAGCAAGATCTCCCTGAGGGGGCACCCCGGTATATGCAAAGGCGCGTGTCATTTTGCTGTTTGGTGAGTGCATCACCTAAGAGGGATCCTATCCTCCCCCCTACGCTTTTACACGTGGTGTGGTGACGGAAGCAGGACTCTGTCTTCAGACTTTCTCATTGCATATTGGACTTTATCCAGATTTATATGAACTGTGTCAGTTTAAATATCCTCTTTTTAGCGCTGCTTGCATCATAGATGGGATTTATTCAATATTTGATGCCAGGTGTACTATGATGGTTAGTGAAGACCTTAACTCGGCCGATATTTCAGACATACTGAAACCGGGCAAGGACCCCTCTGAAGTGAGTTATTACAGGCCCATTTCTTTTATTAATAATTACCTAAAAATACTCACCAAAATCCTAGCCAACAGACTATCTGCCTTCATAGGGAAGTATATCCATAAGGACCAGGTAGGCTTCATCTCTAGGAGACAGGGACTCGATCCGCAGAGCAGTGGACCTCATCTCACTCCTTAGATCTGGATGGGATGGCGGCCCCGTCCAGGAGGGACTCGTGCTATTAGTTGATCTGCAAAAAGCATTCGATACGGTTGAATGGACCTACCTGTTTGAGGTCCTAGGGCGATGGGGGTTTGGACCAAAATTCTTACAGACTCGTAAAGCCCTATACTCCAACCCTAGAGTTCGCATTAAGCTTAAAATCTATCGCTCTGAACCACTCTCTATCCATAGAGGTACAAGGCATGGTTGCCCCCTATCCTCTTTGATCTTTGCTATCGCTATCGAGACCTTAGCAATTGCTATTAGGGAACATCCTGGTTTCGGGGGAGTGAGATGTGGTCCACACACACACAAATGCACCTTATTTGCGGATGATCTGTTGTTATTCATCACTTCCCCTCTTACCTCCATCCCAAATATTTTCCAGCTTCTCCAAGAGTTTGGTAGAGCCTCTGGCTTGAAAGTTAACATGACTAAATAGGTCGCCCTTAATATCAATCTACCTGAGACGGTCGTTCAACAGCTTAAGGACCGGTTCAAATTTGCATGGCATCCAGACTACATCCCCTACCTGGGTGTTCATCTAACGGCCAGTATCGATCAGTATCGATTGGGAGGGGGACCTGGGCAGGACTTGGGATGTAGATAAGTGGTTCTCTCTTTTTCTGAATTCCTTCAAGGAAATAGTTAATACTCCACTGATGGAAGCACGCGTTAAGGTGATATCACGCTGGTACTTGGTCCCAGCTCGCCTCTCGGTCATGTTCCCAGGCTCCTTCCCACTTTGTTTCCAATGCTGTAACCTCCAGGGCACGTACTTTCACATTTGGTGGGAATGCCCTAGGATCAGGGGTTTCTGGAATAGGATTTTTGCCTTGCTAAGGAAGATTACAGGTCGGGCGATTCCACAAAACCCGGAAATCACCTTACTAAACTATAGGCCAGACAGACTCTCCAAATCTTTATTTAAACGTACTATTTTTAATCTTCTGGGAGCTAAGCTTACGTTGGCTAGGGCCTGGAAGAAACCCTCGGTCTCCTTCAACACTGCTAAAAGGATAATCACTTGGATTATGACCCAAGAGAAGTCTCTCTCCTAGACTCATCAGTCAAGTTTGATAGAATTTGGGACCCTTGGAGGTCTTATCTTGAGCTGCCTGTGTGACTCGTCCCATTTTCCCTTTTTGGTCTTGGTGTCTACCTTTCCTTTCTTTCTCTCCCTTTCTTTTTCTCCCTTCCTACTCTCTCTTTCAGTCCCTCTTAACTTTCTTCATTTGTGAGTTTCTGCTTGGGGGGGATTCTTATGTTTATTTATTTTTTTCTACTTTTTTTCTTGTGTTTGTAAGTGATCCCTAGGGACCAGTTGACTCCAAGAGTATGTTAGCCTGTCCAATTCACTTTCTCTATGGACCTTGGCCCATTAGCAATCGGGCGGGTTTGGGGGGCTCAAGACCACTCCCCTCCTCCAGACACAGCTTGATCCCAGATGGGGTGTTGAGTGGAGCTCTTGGGGCTGGCCCCTCAGCCCTCCATGATTTGGAGTTTTTTCTGCTCAAGGTCATCTCTGACTATGTTTTTGTATATGGTCTGATATACTCTCTGTGATCGTGGTAAGGCCTTCCCTTATCCACTGTACAACCTGCCTTTTGTGTTTGTTGAAACTCAATAAAATCTATTACAATAAAGAACACTAAGAGAAAATATAGTACACACCAAACAAATGATACATTACATGTCACCGTCCTCAAGATGCTATTCTGGCTGGGCTCGAATGGGCAAGAGAAATTTTTGTAGTTGATCAATACTTTTTAAACTGCACTCAGACACCCACCCCCACACACACACACATATGCCAACCTATATCAGCGTTCTGTCCAATGGTAGCAGACATCCTTTCCTTGAGTCTGTCTCCTAGGATCCATGCCTAGGTTGTCCACTAGAAGCAGTACATGTCCATGTATTACTGATATATGACGCCGTCATCTTCCAGGGCCAGGTGGTCTTTTGAGGACAGGTAGAGTTGAGTGTACCCGAACTGTACAGTTCGGGTTCATACCGGACTTTGGGGTGTCTGTGCTCCGAACCCGAACCCAGACATTTGAAAAAAAGTCTGGGTTCGGGTTCGGTATTCGGGTATTTTTCATGCCTTTTCGATAGCTGCAGGGCAGCCAATCAACAAGCGTTTCACTTGTTTGCCCTTAGAAGCCATCACAGCCATGACTACTATTGGCATGGCTGTGATTGGCCAGTGCATCATGTGACCCAGCCTCTACATGAGCTGGAGCCACGTATGCCGCGTGTCACATTGTCTCAGGCTAGTGTAGGGAGAGCCTGTTGCCGCCTCTGTGAGGGATAGATTACTGATCTAACATGATCTCACCCTGCATTACAGACAGATATCCTGTCGGTGCTGTGAGGGGAAAGCTTAGCGTTCTAACACCATCTGATACTGGACTAGGTACAGTTGACTTGAGCTGTGAGGGATAGATTACCGATCTAATATGATCTCATGCTGCATTACAGACAGGTTCCTGGCAGTGCTGTGAGGGGAAAGCTTAGCGTTCTAAAACCATCTGATACTGGACTAGGTACAGTTTACTAGTGCTGTGAGGGATAGATTACCGATCTAATATCATCTCATCCTGCATTACAGACAGGTTCCTGGCAGTGCTGTGAGGCAAAAGATTAGCATTCTAAAACAAACTGATACTGGACGAGGTACACTTTATTGGTGCTGTGAGGGACAGATTATCATTCTAAAATCATCTCATAGTGCTATAGGGAGAGGTTCCTGCTGCTCCTGTGAGGGACAGATTATTGTTCTAAAATCATCTCATAGTGCTACAAGGAGCGGTTCCTGCTGCTCCTGTGAGAGACAGATTATTGTTATAAAATCATCTCATCATAGTGCTACAGGGAGAGGTTCCTGCTGCTCCTGTGAGGGACAGATTATTGTTCTAAAACCATCTCATCATAGTGCTACAGGGAGAGGTTCCTGCTGCTCCTGTGAGGGACAGATTATTGTTCTAAAATCATCTCATCATAGTGCTATAGGGAGAGGTTCCTACTGCTCCTGTGAGGGACAGGTGGAGGAGGAGGAGGAGGTAGCCAACACTGTTTTTTGTTTGTTTGGTTTTTTTTTTAGCATTGGGGTAGCCCCCAAAATATTGAGACATATTCAAAAAAAAAAAAGGATACCAATGGCTGTGTGAGGCTTGTCTAAATGTCCATTCTGCACAAGGTAAAGACAAGTCTTGTGGGATCCATGCCTGGTTCATTTTAATAAAGGTTAGCTTGTCCACGTTGGCTGTGGACAGGCGGCTGTGCTTGTCTGTGATAACGCCCCCTGCCGTACTCCTCCAAGGCATGAAGGGCAAGCTCAGGCCATGTGACCAATTTGGAGACCCAGAATTTGAATGGGGCAGACCCATCAGTCAGTACATGTAGGCGTGTGCACACATACTCTTCCACCATGTTGCTGAAATGCTGCCTCCTGCTAAGGCGTTGCCTATCAGCTGGTGGTGCTGTTTGTGGTGGCGTGCTTCTGACAAAGCTTTTCCACATTTCGACCATGCTAACCCTGCCTTCTAAGGTGCTGGCGGTGCCACAGCTACACTGGCGACCTCTTCCTCCTCCTCTGCCTTCGCCTTGTGCTTCCACTGAGCCCCCGGTGTCATTTGGGAATGCCTTCAGCAGTGCGTCTACCAGAGTGCGCTTGTAGTCCCGCATCTTCCGATCATGCTCCAGTGAGGGAATTAAGGACGGCACGTTGTCCTTGTAATGGGGATCTGGCAGGGTGGCCACCCAGTAATCAGCACAAGTTAAAATGTGGGCAACTCAGCTGTCGTTGAGCAAGCACTGCAGCATGTAGTCGCTCATGTGTGCCAGGCTGCCCAGAGGCAAAGACAAGCTGTCTTCTGTGGGAGGTGTATCATCTGTGTCCTCCGTATCCCCCCAGCCACGGTCCAGTGATGCCCACGAGCTGCGTTGGGTGCCACCCTGCTGTGAACACGGTTCCTCCTCCTCCTCATCATCATCATCATCCTTATCCTCCTCATCCTCCAGAACTGTCCCCTGGCTTGAAAATTTTTGACCTGGCCTATGCTGGTGAAGGAACCCACCCTTCGAGCCACTTGTGAATGACTGGCCTGATAATCGTGGAAATGACCCCTCTTCCTCCTCCTCCTGTACCACATTCTCTTCCATCATCACCCGAAGTGTTTTTTCAAGGAGACATAGAAGTGGGATAGTAACGCTGAGAACAGCGTTATCGGCACTGGCTATGTTGGTGGAGTACTTGAAACACCTCAATATGGTACACAGGTCTCGCATGGAGGCCCACTCGTTGGTGGTGAAGTGGTTCTGTTCCGCAGAGTGACTGACCCGTGCTTGCTGCAGCTAAAACTCCACTATTGCCTGCTGCTGCTTGCACAGTCTCTCCAGCATGTGCAAGGTGGAGTTCCACCTTGTGGGCATGTCACATAGGAGTCGGTGAGCGGGAAGGCCGAAGTTCCGCTGCAGCGCAGACAGGCGAGCAGCAGCAGGGTGAGTACGCCGAAAGCGCTCACAGACTGCCCGCACTTTCTGCAGCAGCTCTGACATATCTGGGTAGTTTTTTTAGAAATTTCTTTTCAAAGCCAACTTATGCCTACGGGCACCCCAGACAAAGGACTGTAACAATACCTCTATAATTTTAAAATAGTGCACTGGGATATACTGTATACTGCTGAAAGCCAGAGGACATACAACACCTTTGGAAGCAGAACCATTTTGAAAAGAGTTATCCATCCCATGACTCCCAATGGAAACTTCGCCCATATCTGAATTTTGGATAAGAGGCTCCACATTGATCTGAATAAAGTGTGGGGGGTCTATTGACGTCCTCCCAGAATTGCGCTTCCCGCGCACCCCTTGGGGCGCGCACACGGTAACATCCGTGACTGTCGGTTCCGGGGGACCCGACTGATCACGGATCGCGGTGAATGGCCGCTGTGAGCAGCATTTCACCACGTGATCGCGCCGTCATTGGAAGGAAGCGCCAGCTTTTCTCTCTCCTCTCCGCACCAATCGGTGCATTGTGAGAGGAGAGAGGGGGGAGAGAGGAGGTGCTTCAGCGCTGTGGGCGATGTGTAATGCCCACAGCGCTGCCTAGTGACAGTTAGAAACCACCCCACCATAAATCCAGCGATCATCACCCAGCCATCCACCACCCACCCAGCGATCATCACCCAGCCATCAACCACCCACCCAGCGATCATCACCTAGCCATCCACCCCCCACCCATCCTCACCCAATCCACCCTGACCCACCCATGCTCACCCATCCATGCATCCATGCTCACCCATCCAGCTATGCATGCTCATCCATGCTCACCCACCCAGCCGTGCTCACCCATCCATCCATCCATGCTCACCTACCCAGCCGTGCTCAACCATCCATCCATCCATGCTCCCCCATCCATCCATCCATCCATGCTCACCCATCCATCCATCCATGCTCACCCAGCCATCCATCCATGCTCACCCAGCCATCCATCCATGCTCACCCACCCAGCCGTGCTCACCCATCCATCCATGCTCACCCACCCAGCCGTGCGCACTCACCCATCCATGCTCATCCATCCATCCATGCTCACCCATCCATCCATGCTCACCCACCCAGCCGTGCTCACCCAGCTATCCATCCATGCTCACCCATCCTTCCATCCATGCTCACCCATCCATCCATGCTCACCCACCCAGCCATCCATCCATGCTCACCCACCCAGCCGTGCTCACCCAGCCATCCATCCATGCTCACCCAGCCATCCATGCACGCTCACCCAGACATCCATCCATGCTCACCCACCCAGCTGTGCTCACCCATCCATCCATCCATGCTCACCCAGCCATCCATCCGTGCTCACCCAGCCATTCACCCGTGCTCACCCAGCCACCCGTGCTCACCCAGCCATCCATGGCTCATTTGTGCCTCCTTCATGCTCATCCATACCACATCAGTTCTCATCTGTGACACATCCATGCCACTACAGTGCCCATCCATGCCACTACAGTACCCATCCATGGCACTACACTGCCCATCCGTGCGACTACACTGCCCATCCGTGCCACTACACTGCCCACCTGTGCCACTACACTGCCCACCTGTGCCACTACAGTGCCCATCCGTGCCACTCTACTGCTCTTCAGTGCCAATACCTTGCCCATCTGTGCCACTACAGTGCCTATCCATGCCACCACAGTGCCCCACAATAGTATAAAAGATGGTCAAATTAGATTCTAAATGTATGCCGCTAGAATACCTAACGGTGCTCCCTGCATGTTGGGCCTCTGTATGTGATCACGCTGTGTAAAAGTGTCACACGTGGTATCGCCATACTTGGGATGAGTAGCAGAATATATTTTGGGGTGTCATTTTTGCTGGGTACATGCTGTGTGTTAGAAATATTGTATAAATGGACAACTTTGTGTAAAAAAAAAATGCGTTTTCATTTTCTTTCCACATTTTCCAAAAACATGTGGAAAAAATGACATGTTCAAAACACTCACTATGCCTCCTAGAATATACATTGGGGTGTTTGTTTTCCAAAATGGGGTCATTTTTTGGGCGTTTCCATTGGCCTGGTGCTCCAGGACCTTCAAAAGTGCAAGAGGTAGTCAAGAAATTATGTGTGTAATTTATGCTCCTAGAACGCCTGATGGTGCTCCCTGCATGTTGGGCCTCTGTATGTGGCCAGGCTGTGTAAAAGTGTCACACATGTGGTATCGCCATACTCGGGAGGAGTAGTAGAATGTTTGGGGTGTAATTTGTGGTATGCATATGCTGGGTGTGAGA
>BLSH010418075.1:96911-111891 GCA_018402905.1 Glandirana rugosa | reverse complement strand
TCTATGTCAATATGTGCCATCTGAGGTTTAGGTCGAATGTCTTTATGTTGGACTTGGTCGTATTTGTTGAGTGTTGAAAAGTGTAAAGCCAGAACTACAAAGTTATCGTATTATGTTCATACGCCCTACAGGTACTCGTCAAATTTATTGGACCTCTCTTCAGGGAGGTACTGTCTCTTCCCTCTCATCTACTTTCCTTCATCCTTCCTATGTTTCTTTCACGCCGCTCTACCGGACCCACCTTCTGCACTTTTCCCGGAAGCGTTCTACTGGCCCCACTCGCAGGGTTCCTAGCGTTAGATTGGTGGGGCCAGGCAGCAGGTTCTCCTATAGGTTACTTGGTGAGGTAAGAATAATTACCCTCAATCAGCTAGGGAGTAAGTATCCCTGCCATCACCGGCCAATATTACTTCGCAGATCTCTTACCAAATAAGCTAAACCTTCTGGAACGACTAAACAGAATGGAGTGGTTCATTGGATATCCTCTTGGACGACGGACCGGGGTGGTTAGATTGCGATCCTTGGGACGCTCACCCCGGTCATCTTGCGAAGGCCCTTTTCACGTCTTCCACCCAGGCCATCTCGCCGCACTTTCTTTGTATCCTTCCTACTTCCTTTCATCTACTCTCCCTTCTCTGTCATGGAGGGACTTCTCTCCAGGTTATTTAAACTGCTCATGGACATCCCGCATACTTGTATTATGCTATTGAAACATCAAGACCGAAATGTGAAAAGTTGTGAGTTGTTTATGCTGGTTCAGGTTGTATTTCTGTAAGCTGGATTTGGAGTCTACCGTGTATAACTGTATCTTGCTTTGAAGGAACACAATAAAAAAAATTTTATTGCAAAAAAAAAAATAAATAAATAAAATAGATTCTGGACATAGTAGAGTGAGAGAAGGAAAAACATGAGTGTGCTTTTCGTTTGGGGTATAAATATCTCCATGTATCTATAAGGGATATATCCACTAACATATGGCTAACCCTGGTTGCCTGATTCACTTGTGGAGCAGAGGGTTTGTGACCCAATCTATCAAGACTGGGGTTAGCAACCATGTTAAAATCGCCTAGCCAAATGGCTGTTGTAGAGGAGTATTTAGCCATGAGGTAAAAACCCTCACTCAAAATGTTAGCATTATATGGTGGTGGTACATATCAGGCCAAAATTAATAAGGGATTACCAGAAATGCAATCTAGTAAAAAAACATATCTCCCCTGCGATCAGTCTCCACCAAGCATACCTCAAAGGGGACTGATTTAGCAATAAGAACAGATACACCCCTGGAATAGATAGTATGAGTGGCATGGGATGCTCGCCCGATCCAAGGCTTTTTAAGAGCACACTGCAGTGACATGTGTTTCAACCAGAAAATTGATATCTGCCCATTGGGTTTTCAAAAATGAGAAGACCGCAATGCGCTTCAATTTGTCACAGAGACCGCAAACATTCCAGATCAGGAATTTGAGGGGGCATTTAAAAAGTAACAAATAATAGAATGACCGCCCGGTGGAGACAAGACCCCCAGAGGTATCAATCAAGTACATAGTGCTAAGCATAGTAATGGTAGGTATAACTAAAACATACACTATAACCAGCGTATAAACAGCAGGACTTAGACAGTTGTGTTGCACATTGGTAAGAGTCATTTTTATCAGAGGTAAAACCCCAACCCACCGAGCTCTGCACACACCCCAACTTGTGTGAGCATAAAACCCGAACTGAAACAGAAATAACCCCACAACACAAGAAACCAGTCTCCAGCACATCATCCAGAGCAAGAAGTTGCGTGAAGACAACAACTGGGGCATCACACTTCAGGGAAGAGAGGGACTCTCTTCTTTCCCCCTGGTTAGTCAGTCACTGGTAGGGCAAAACTAAAGTCTCTCTGAAGAATACTGGAGCCGTTAGGTCACAAACCATCCGCTGCTAGCACTTAGAAGCCAATTTTGGATCACAGCAGCTAGCATGGTCAGCTCCATCAGCAGCTTTGGAACATAATGTTTATATAGTAAGGGTGGTGGCTAGAGTTGAGCGAACCCAGACTGTAAAGTTCAGGTCCGTACCAGACTTTGGGGTGTCCGTGCCCGGTACCCGGACATTTGAAAAAATATTCCGGGTTCGGTATTCGGTTATTTTGCGCACCTTTTCTATAGCTGCAGGGCCGCAAATCAACAAGCGTTTTACTCATTTGCCATTAGAAGCTATCACAGCCATGCCTACTAATGGCATGGCTGTGATTGGCCAGTGCATCACGTGACCTAGACTATTTTTGGTGCCTGTTGAATAGCTGCAGGGCAGCCAATCAACAAGCGTTTCACTCATTTGCGCTTAGAAGCCATCACAGCCATGACTACTAATGGCATGGCTGTGATAGGCTAGTGCATCATGTGACCCAGCCCCTATATGAGCTGGAGTCACATATGCCGGGTGTCACATCGCCTCAGCCTAGTGTAGGGAGGGCAGGCTGCTGGCGCTGTGAGGAACAGATTACCGATCTAATATCATCTCATCCTGCATTACAGACAGATTCCTGGCGGTGATGTGAGGGGAAAGCTTAGCGTTCTGAAACCATCTGATACTGGACTAGGTACAGTTTATTGGTGCTGGGAGGGAGAGATTACTGATTTAATATCATCTCATCCTCCATTACAGACAGGCTTCTGGCGGTGCTGTGAGGGGAAAGCTTAGTATTCTAAAACAATCTGATACTGGACTAGGTAGAGTTTACTGGTGCTGTGAGGGGTAGATTACAGATCTAATATCATCTCATCCTCCATTATAGACAGGTTCCTGGCGGTGCTGTGAGGGGAAAGCTCAGCATTCTAAAACCATCTGATACTGGTCTAGGTACAGTTTACAGGTGCTGTGAGGGACATATTATTGTTCTAAATTCATCTCCTAGTGCTATATGTTCCTGCTGGTTTGTGAGGGGCTGATTATTGTTCTAAAATCACAAAAATTCATATTAAAAAAAAAAAAAAATCATCACATACTGCTAGATGGAAAGGTTCCTGCTACTCCTGTGAGGGACAGATTATTGTTCTAAAATAATCTCATCGTAGTGCTATAGGGAGAGGTTCCTGCTGGTGCTGTGAGGGACAGATTATTATTCTAAAATCATCACCTAGTGCTATAGGAAGAGGTTACTGCTGGTGCTGTGAGGGACAGATTATTGTTCTAAAATCATCTCCTAGTGCTAGAGGGAGAGATTCCTGCTGGTGCTGTGAGGGACACATTATTGTTTTAAAATCATCACATACTGCTAGAGGGAGAGGTTCCTGCTGGTGCTGTGAGGGACAGATTATTGTTCTAAAATCATCTCCTACTGCTATAGGGAGATGTTCCTGCCGGTGCAGTGAGGGACAGATAATTGTTCTAAAATCATCTCCTTCTACTATAGGGAGATGTTCCTGCTGGTGCTGTGAGGGACAAATTATTGTTCTAAAATCATCAATTAGTGATTTAGGGAGAGGTTCCTCCTGGTGCTGTGAGGTACAGATTATTGTTCTAAAATCATCTCCTAGTGCTATAGGGAGAGGTTCCTGCTGGTGATATGAGGGACGGATTATTGTTATAAAATCATCACATACTGCTAGGGGGAGAGGTTCCTGCTGGTGCTGTGAGGGACAGATTATTGTTCTAAAATCTTCACCTAGTGCTATAGGGAGAGGCTCCTGCTGGTGCTGTGAGGTACAGATTATTGTTCTAAAATCATCTCCTAGTGCTATAGGCAGAGGTTCCTGCTGGTGATGTGAGGGACAGATTATTGTTATAAAATCATCACATACTGCTAGGGGGAGAGGTTCCTGCTGGTGCTGTGAGGGACAGATTATTGTTCTAAAATCTTCACCTAGTGCTATAGGGAGAGGCTGCTGCTGGTGCTGTGAGGGACAGATTATTGATCTAAAATCTTCACCTAGTTCTATAGGGAGAGGCTCCTGCTGGTGCTGTGAGGGACAGATTATTGTTCTAAAATCATCACATACTGCTAGAGGGAGTGTTCCTGCTGCTGCTGTGAGGGACAGATTATTCTTCTAAAATCATCTCCTACTGCTAGAGGGAGAGGTTTCTGCTGCTGCTGTGAGGGACAGATTATTTTTCTAAAATCATCACATAGTGCTAGAGGGAGAGGTTTCTGCTGGTGCTGTGAGGGACAGATTATTGTTCTAAAATCATCTCATCATAGTGCTGCAGAGAGAGGTTCCTGCTGTTGCTGTGAGGGACAGATTATTGTTCTAAAATCTTCTCCTACTGCTATAGGGAGAGGTTCCTGCTTGTGCTGTGAGGGGCAGAATATTGTTCTAAAATCATCACATACTGCTAGAGGGAGAGGTTCCAGCTGTTGCTGTGAGGGACAGATTATTGTTCTAAAATCATCACATAATGCTAGATGAAAAGGTTCCCGCTGCTCCTATGAGGGACAGATTATTGTTCCAAAATCATCTCATCGTAGTGCTAGAGGGAGAAGTTCCTGCTGGTGCTGTGAGGGACAGATTATTGTTCTAAAATCATCACCTAGTGCTATAGGGAGAGGTTCCTGCTTGTGCTGTGAGGGACAGATTATTGTTCTAAAATCATCTCCTACTGCTATAGGGAGATGTTTCTGCTGGTGCTGTGAGAGACAGATAATTGTTCTAAAATCATCTACTGCTATAGGGAGAGGTTCCTGCTGGTGCTGTGAGGGACACATTATTGTTCTAAAATCATCAACTAGTGCTTTAGGGAGAGGTTCCTCCTGGTGCTGTGAGGGACAGATTGTTGATCTAAAATTATCACCTAGTGCTATAGGGAGAGGCTCCTGCTGGTGCTGTGAGGGACAGACTATTGATCTAAAATCATCACATACTGCTAGAGGGAGTGTTCTTGCTGGTGCTGTGAGGGACAGATTATTCTTCTAAAATCATCTCCTACTGCTATAGGGAGAGGATCCTGCTGGTGCTGTGAGGGGCAGATTATTGTTCTAAAATCATAACATAGTGCTAGAAGGAGAGGTTCCTGCTGGTGCTGTGAGGGACAAATTATTGTTCTAAAATCATCTCATCATAGTGTTGCAGGGAGAGGTTCCTGCTGCTCCTCTGAGGGACAGAATATTGTTCTAAAATCATCTCCTACTGCTATAGGGAGAGGTTCCTGCTTGTGCTGTGAGGGGCAGAATATTGTTCTAAAATCATCACCTAGTGCTATAGGGAGAGGTTCCTGCTGGTGCCTTGAGGGACAGATTATTGTTATAAAATCATCTCCTACTGCTATAGGGAGATGTTCCTGCTGGTGCTGTGAGGGACAGATAATTGTTCTAAAATCATCTCCTACTGCTATAGGGAGAGGTTCCTGCTGGTGCTGTGAGGGACAAATTATTGTACTAAAATCATCAACTAGTGCTTTAGGGAGAGGTTCCTCCTGGTGCTGTGAGGGACAGATTGTTGATCTAAATTTATCACCTAGTGCTATAGGGAGAGGCTTCTGCTGGTGCTGTGAGGGACAGACTATTGCTCTAAAATCATCACATACTGCTAGAGGGAGTGTTCTTGCTGGTGCTGTGAGGGACATATTATTCTTCTAAAATCATCTCCTACTGCTATAGGGAGAGGATCCTGCTGGTGCTGTGAGGGGCAGATTATTGTTCTAAAATCATCACATAGTGCTAGGAGGAGAGGTTCCTGCTGGTGCTGTGAGGGACAGATTATTGTTCTAAAATCATCTCCTACTGCTATAGGGAGAGGTTCCTTCTTGTGCTGTGAGGGGCAGAATATTGTTCTAAAATCATCACATACTGCTAGCGGGAGAGGTTCCTGCTGGTGCTGTGCGGGACAGATTATTGTTCTAAAATCATCACATAATGCTAGATGGAAAGGTTCCTGCTGCTCCTATGAGAGGCAGGTTATTGTTCTAAAATCATATTATTGTAGTGCTAGAGGGAAAGGTTCCAACTGGTGCTGTGAGGGACAGATTATTGTTCTAAAATCATTAACTAGTGCTTTAGGGAGAGGTTCCTACCAGTGCTGTGAGGGACAGATTATTTTTCTAAAATCATCTCCTAGTGCTATAGGGAGAGGTTTCTGCTGGTGCTGTGAGGGACAGATTATTGTTCTAAAATCATCACATACTGATAGAGGGAAAGGTTCCTGCTGCTCCTGTGAGGGACAGATTATTGTTCAAAACTCATCACCTAGTGCTATAGGGAGAGGTTCCTGCTGGTGCTGTGAGGGACAGATTATTGTTCTAAAATCCTCACATACTGCTAGAGCAGCGGTTCTCAACTCCGGTCCTCAGGACCCACCAACAAGCCAGATGTTAAGTATTACCTTGGGGAGATGCAGACTAGAATACTGCAATAACTGAGCAGCAAATGGTATCACCTGTGATGCATTTCAGTTATCCTGCAAACCTGGCCTGTGAGTGGGTCCCGAGGACAGGGGTTGAGAACCACTGTGCTAGAGGGAGAGGTTCCTGCTGGTGCTGTGAGGGACAGATCATTATTCTAAAATCATCTCCTACTGCTATAGGGAGATGTTCCTGCTGGTGCTGTGAGGGACAGATAAATGTTCTAAAATCATCTCCTACTGCTATAGGGAGAGGTTCCTGCTGGTGCTGTGAGGGACAAATTATTGTTCTAAAATCAACTAGTGCTTTAAGGAGACATTCCCCCTGGTGCTGTGAGGGACAGATTATTGATCTAAAATCATCACATACTGCTAGAGGGAGTGTTCCTGCTGGTGCTGTGAGGGACAGAATATTCTTCTAAAATCATCTCCTACTGCTATAGGGAGATGTTCCTGCTGGTGCTGTGAGGGACAGATAAATGTTCTAAAATCATCTCCTACTGCTATAGGGAGAGGTTCCTGCTGGTGCTGTGAGGGACAAATTATTGTTCTAAAATCAACTAGTGCTTTAAGGAGACATTCCCCCTGGTGCTGTGAGGGACAGATTATTGATCTAAAATCATCACATACTGCTAGAGGGAGTGTTCCTGCTGGTGCTGTGAGGGACAGAATATTCTTCTAAAATCATCTCCTACTGCTATAGGGAGATGTTCCTGCTGGTGCTGTGAGGGACAGATAAATGTTCTAAAATCATCTCCTACTGCTATAGGGAGAGGTTCCTGCTGGTGCTGTGAGGGACAAATTATTGTTCTAAAATCAACTAGTGCTTTAAGGAGACGTTCCCCCTGGTGCTGTGAGGGACAGATTATTGATCTAAAACCATCACATACTGCTAGAGGGAGTGTTCCTGCTGGTGCTGTGAGGGACAGGATATTCTTCTAAAATCATCTCCTACTGCTATAGGGAGAGGTTCCTGCTGGTGCTGTTAGGGACAGATTATTGTTCTAAAATCATCAACTAGTGCTGTAGGGAGAGGTTCCTACCAGTGCTGTGAGGGACAGATTATTTTTCTAAAATCATCTCCTAGTGCTATAGGGAGAGGTTTCTGCTGGTGCTGTGAGGAACAGATTATTGTTCTAAAATCATCACATACTGCTAGAGGGAAAGGTTCCTGCTGCTCCTGTGAGGGACAGATTATTGTTCAAAACGCATCACCTAGCACCAGCAGGAACCTCTCCCTCTAGCAGTATGTGATGATTTTAGAACAATAATCTGCCCTTCACAGCACCGGCAGGAATATCTCCCTATAGCAGTAGGAGATGATTTTAGAACTATAATCTGTCCCTCACAGGAGCAGCAGGAACCTCTCCCTATAGCAATATGATGAGATGATTTTAGAACAATAATCTGTCCTTCACGTGAGCAGCAGGAAATTCTCCCTCTAGCAGTAATAAATGATTTTATAACAATAATCTGCCCCTCACAGCACCAGCAGTAGGAGATGATTTTAGAACAATAATCTGTCCCTCACAGGGGCAGCAGGAAAATCTTCCTGTAGCACTATGATGAGATGATTTTAGAACAATAATCTGTCCCTCACAGGAGCAGCAGGAACCTCTCCCTCTAGCAGTATGTGATGATTTTAGAACAATATTCTGTCCCTCACAGCACCAGCAGTAGGAGATGATTTTAGAACAATAATCTGTCCCTCACAGGGGCAGCAGGAACCTCTCCCTGTAGCACTATGATGAGATTATTTTAGAACAATATGTCACTCACAGGAGCAGCAGGAACCTCTCCCTCTAGAAGTAGGAGATGATTTTAGAACAATAATCTGTCCCTCACATGAGCAGCAAGAACCTCTCCCTCTAGCAGTATGTGATGATTTTAGAATAATAATCTGTCCCTCACAGGGGCAGCAGGAAAATCTTCCTGTAGCACTATGATGAGATGATTTTAGAACAATAATCTGTCCCTCACAGGAGCAGCAGGAACCTCTCCCTCTAGCAGTATGTGATGATTTTAGAACAATATTCTGTCCCTCACAGCACAATCAGGAACCTCTCCCTGTAGCACTATGATGAGATTATTTTAGAACAATATGTCCCTCACATGAGCAGCAAGAACCTCTCCCTCTAGCAGTATGTGATGATTTTAGAACAATAATCTGTCCCTCACAGCATCAGAAGGAACCTCTCCCTATAGCACTAGGAGATGATTTTAGAATAATAATCTCTCCCTCACAGCACCAGCAGGAACCTCTCCCTATAGCAGTAGGAGATGATTTTAGAACAATAATCTGTCCCTCGCAGCACCAGTATGAACCTCTCACTATAGCACTATGAGATGATTTTAGAACAATAATCTGTCCCTCACAGGAGCAATAGGAAACTCTCCCTATAGCACTATGATGAGATGATTTTAGAACAATAATATGTCCTTCACAGGAGAAGCAGGAAACTCTCCCTCTAGAAGTATGTGATGATTTTAGAACAATACTCTGTCCCTTACAGCACCAGCAGGAACCTCTCCCTGTAGCACGCTAAAGTGATGCTTTTAGAACAATAATCTGTCCCTCAAAGCACTAGCAGGTACCTCTCCCTACAGCAGTAGTAGATGATTTTAGAGCAATAATCTGTACCTCAAAGCAACAGCAGGAACCTCTCCCTGTAGCACTGTGATGAGATGATTTTAGAACAATAGTCTGTCCCTCACAGGAACAGCAGGAACCTCTCCCTTTAGCAGTAGGAGATGATTTTAGCACAATAATCTGTCCTTCACAGCACCAGCAGGAACCTCTCCCTCTAACACTATGATGAGATGATTTTAGAGCGATAATCTGTCCCTAACAGGGGCAGCAGGAACATCTACCTTTAGCACTATGATGAGATGATTTTAGAACAATAATCTGCCCCTCACAGCACCAGCAGGAACCTCTCCCTATAGCACTACGATGAGATGACTTTAGAACAATAATCTGTCCCTCACAGGAGCAGCAGGAACCTCTCCCTCTAGCAGTATGTGATGATTTTAGAACAATAATCTGTACCTCACAGCACCAGCAGGATCATCTTCCTGAAGCACTATGATGAGATTATTTTAGAAAAATAATATGTCCCTCAAAGGAGCAGCAGGAACTTCTCCCTCTAGCAGTAGGAGATGATTTAAGAACAATAATCTGTCCCTCACAGCACCTGCAGGAACCCCTCCCTATAGCAGTAGGAGATGATTTTAGAACAATAATCTGTCCCTCACAGCACCAGTATGAACCTCTCCCTATAGCACTATGAGATGATTTTAGAACAATAATCTGTCCCTCACAGGAGCAATACGAACCTCTCCCTATAGCACTATGATGAGATGATTTTAGAACAATAATATGTCCCTCACAGGAGTAGCAGGAAACTCTCCCTCTAGCAGTATGTGATGATTTTAGAACATTACTATGTCACTTAAAGCACCAGCAGGAACCTCTCCCTGTAGCACGCTAATGAGATGATTTTAGAACAATAACCTGTCCCTCACAGCACCAGCAGGAACCTCTCCCTCTAGCAGTAGGAGATGATTTTAGAACAATAATCTGTCCCTCATAGCACCATCAGGAACCTCTCCCCTTAGCAGTTTGTGATGATTTTAGAACAATATTCTGTCACTCACAGCACTAGCAGGTACCTCTCCCTACAGCAGTAGGAGATGATTTTAGAACAATAATCTGTACCTCACAGCAACAGCAGGAACCTCTCCCTATAGCACTATGATGAGATGTAAATTAAAAAAAAGAAAAATTGGGACTGACACACATGGTGGGAAACAAAATAATTGTGGATCATGATAATGAGCAGTTTTATTTAATAAAAGGTACATATATATACAAACAATGGTCAAAGCATTTTGATAAACGGTCATAACATGATTAAAATGATCAAAGCATTTCAATAGACAGTCATAACATGATTATACAGAAGTAAAGAATAAGTAAAAATTCAATTTCATTATTATGCATATGCATGTTCCCCGATCCATCAATGGTTATATATACACGTGGTGATGATGCACAGATGGCAATCTGCGTATTCCAGGGCCTCATCAGATCCCCCTCGGCGAAAAATCAGCCAATAGGGTAATACTGGTATTGATAGGATATAGCGCAATGGATAATAGGTAGCTCTACGCGTTTCGTGATAATTACAATCACTCGTCAGGAGCAGATAAAATATTCATCTGAAATAGATGAAAAAACAATATTTGGCTATTATCATCATAGGGGTGTAAAAGGGAGGGATATCCCACCACCCCAGGGATACCTACTAATGACTCAACCTACCACATCCACGCAGTGGCAAAGGACCACCGGGGCGCAGACTTCACCCGGGATCGATGGGTCCGGGGGCTGAGGCGAGTGGTAGGGCAGCAGCTCCGACCAGGGGGCGCCCGGCATGGAGAGGAGGCCTCCAGCAGTGTGTGCCTGTGAGAAATTGAACATATATTGGGAGGATGTGAGTGAACAATAGTCAGTGAAAAGAGTGTATGACAGGTGTGAGGATGTGAGGGGGGGTATGTGATGAAAAGGAAATGGAAATGGAATAGTGTGTGGAAGGATCAAGCAGAGAACAAATATTGTTTTTTCATCTATTTCAGATGAATATTTTATCTGCTCCTGACGAGTGATTGTAATTATCACGAAATGCGTAGAGCTACCTATTATCCATTGCGTTATATCCTATCAATACCAGTATTACCCTATTGGCTGATTTTTTGCCGAGGGGGATCTGATGAGGCCCTGGAATACGCAGATTGCCATCTGTGCATCATCACCACGTGTATATATAACCATTGATGGATCGGGGAACATGCATATGCATAATAATGAAATTGAATTTTTACTTATTCTTTACTTCTGTATAATCATGTTATGACCGTTTATCAAAATGCTTTGACCATTGTTTGTATATATATATGTACCTTTTATTAAATAAAACTGCTCATTATCATGATCCACAATTATTTTTTTCCCACCATGTGTGTCATCTAAAGTCCCAATTTTTCTTTTTTTTAATTTACTTAATATTAGGGATGGAAATGCATGACCCTACCATGTCATGATTTCGTCAAAGTCCCAATCTTCCCCAATCTCCCCTTCTTGCATAGACATTAGGGATGCTAGGAACAATAATCTGCCCCTCACAGCACCAGCAGGAACCTCTCCCTATAGCAGTAGGAGATGATTTTAGAACAATAATCTGTCCCTCACAGCACTAGCAGGAACCTCTCCCTCTAGCAGTATGTGACGATTTTAGAACAATAATCTGTCCCTCACAGCACCAGCAGGAACCTCTCCCTATAGCACTAGGTGATGTTTTTAGAACAATAATCTGTCCCTCACAGCACCAGCAGGAACCTCTAATTCTAGCAGTATGTGATGATTTTAGAACAATAATCTGCCCCTCACAGCACCAGCAGGAACCTCTCCCTATAGCAGTAGGAGATGATTTTAGAACAATAATCTGTCCCTCACAGCACTAGCAGGAACCTCTCCCTCTAGCAGTATGTGACGATTTTAGAACAATAATCTGTCCCTCACAGCACCAGCGGGAACCTCTCCCTATAGCACTAGGTGATGTTTTTAGAACAATAATCTGTCCCTCACAGCACCAGCAGGAAATTCTCCCTATAGCACTAGGTGATGATTTTAGAACAATAATCTGTCCCTCACAGCACCAGCAGGAACCTCTCCCTCTAGCAGTAAGTGATGATTTTAGAACAATAATCTGTCCCTCACAGCACCGATAGGAACCTCTCCTTCCACCAGTATGCAACTTGTCTCCCCCAGTTTTGGGGAAGAAAAAGTGAGTCTTATACAGTGAAAAATACAGTATTTTAAAACTCTAATCTGTCCCTCCCAGCACCAAGAGGAACCTGTCCCTACTGCAGTATGAGATGATTTTAGAACGATAATCTGTCCCTCACAGCACAGACAGGAACTTGACCCTACTGCAGTATGAGATGATTTTAAAAAGATAATCTGTCCCTCACAGCACCAACAGGAACCTCTCCCTACTGCAGTATGAGATGATTTTAGAAAGATAATCTGTCCCTTACAGCACCGACAGGAACCTCTCCCTATTCCAGTTTGAGATGAATTTAGAACAATAATCTGTCCCTCACAGCACCGACAGGAACCTCTACCTACTGCAGTATGAGATGATTTTAGAAAGCTAATCTGTCCATCAAAGCACCGCCAGGAACCTCTCCCTACACCAGTATGAGATGATTTTAGAATGATAATCTGTCCCTCATAGCACCGATAGGAACCTCTCCCTACTCCAGTATCAGATGATTTTAGAACGATAATCTGTCCCTCACAGCACCGACAGGAACCTCTCCCTACTGCAGTATGAGATGATTTTAGAACGATAATCTGTCCCTCACAATACAGGCAGGAACCTCTCCCTACACCACTATGAGATGATTTTATAAAGTTAATCTGTCCCTCACAGCACCGACAGGAACCTCTCCCTACTCCAGTATGAGATGATTTTAGAATGATAATCTGTCCCTCACAGCACCGACAGGAACCTCTCCCTACTCCAGTATGAGATTATTTTAGAACTCCAATCTGTCCCTCACAGCACCGACAGGAACATATCCCTACTGCAGTATGAGATGATTTTAGAACTCTAATCTGTCCCTCACAGCACGGCCAGGAACCTGTCCCTACTTCAGTATGAGATGATTTTAGAATGATAATCTGTCCCTCACAGTACCGACAGGAACCTCTCCCTACACCAGTATGAGATGATTTTAGAACGATAATCTGTACCTCACAGCACCGACAGGAAGCTGTCCCTACTGCAGTATGAGATGATTTTAGAACAAAAATCTGTCCCTCACAGCACCGACCGGAACCTCTCCCTTCACCAGTATGAGATGATTTTAGAACGATAATCTGCCACTCACATCACCGACAGGGACCTCTCCCTACACCAGTATGAGATGATTTTAGAACGATAATCTGTCCCTCACAGCATCGACAGGAACTTGTCCCTACTGCAGTATGAGATGATTTTAGAGAGATAATCTGTCCCTCACAGCACCGACAGGAACCTCTCCCTACTCCAGTATGAGATGATTTTAGAACGATAATCTGTCCCTTACAGCACCGACAGGAACCTCTCCCTATTCCACTATGAGATGATTTTTGAACGATATGTCCCTCACAGCCCCAACAGGAATCTGTCCCTACTCCACTATGAGATGATTTTAGAACGATAATCTGTCCCTCTCAGCACCGACAGGAACCTCTCCCTATTCAAGTATGGGATGATTTTAGAAACCATAATCTGTCCCTAACAGCACCGACAGGAACCTCTCCCTATTACACTATGAGATTATTTTAGAACGATAATCTCTCCCTCACGTCACCGACAGGAACCTCTCTCTACTCCACTATGAGATGATTTTAGAACGATAATATGTCCCTGACAGCACCGACAGGAGCCTCTCCTTCCTCTACTATGAGATGATCTTAGTACAATAATCTGTCCCTCAAAGCACCGACAGGAACCTCTCCCTACTCCGGTATTAGATGATTTTAGATCGATAATCTGTCCCTCACAGCACCGACAGGAACCTCTCCTGTCTCCAGTATGAGATGATTTTAGAACGATAATCTGTCCCTCACAGCACCGACAGGAACCTCTCCATACTGCAGTATGAGATGATTTTAGAATGATATTCTGTCCCTCAGAGCACCGACTGGAAACTCTCCCTATTCAACTATGAGATAATTTTAGAATGATAATCTGTCCCTCACAGCACTGACAGTAACCTCTTCCTACTCCACTATGAGATGATTTTAGAGCGATAATCTGTCCCTCACAGCACCGACAGGAACCCCTCCATACTCCAGTATGAGATGATTTTAGAACGATAATCTGTCCCTCAGAGCACCGACAGGAAACCCTCCCTATTCAACTATGAGATGATTTTAGAACGATAATCTGTCCCTCACAGCACCGACAGGAACCTCTCCCTACTCAAGTATGAGATGTATTTAGAACGATAATCTGTCCTTAACCACTTCCCGACCGCGCTATAGACAAAAGACGTCCACAGCGCGGTCGGGTTATTCTAACAGGACGTCCATGGACGTCCTCCAGAATATCGCTTCCCGCGCGCCCCCTGGGGCGCGCACACGGGAACATCCGTGACCGTCGGGTCCGGGGGACCCGACAGATCACGGATCGCGGTGAATGGCCGCTGTGAGCGGCCTTTCACCACGTGATCGCGCCGTCCAATGAAGGCGCGATCACATGTCAACAAGCCGGCGCTTCCGCCGGCTTTTCTCTCTCCTCTCTGCACCGATCGGTGCAGTGTGAGAGGAGAGAGGGGGAGGAAAGACCTGTGCAGTGCTGTGGGCGATGTGTAATGCCCACAGCACTGCTAAATGACAGCAACCCCCACCATCCATCAAGCACCCACCCAGCCATCCACCCCATCCACAGCCCAGGGGGCCTGGGCTGCCAGTGCCTACAAGGGCACACGCGCGGGGTCCCCCGCGCGCCCTTCGCTATAAGACCTCCTGCAGGTACCTGCAGGACAATCTTATTGGGCTGGCGCGACACCTGCAGAAAACAGATATCGCGCCAGCCCTTCACCAA
>BLSH010418075.1:56009-93951 GCA_018402905.1 Glandirana rugosa | reverse complement strand
TTTTAGTAGAGGATGACGATATCCCTCTCCAAGGACGACCACGACACTCCCTCTCTAATAATAAGATTTTAGTAGAGGATCACGATATCCCTCTCCAAGGAAGACTACGACACTCCCTGTCTAATAACAAGATTTTAGTAGTGTATGACGATCTCCCTCTCCAAGAACGACGAGTACACTCCCTGTCTAATAACAAGATTTTACTAGAGTAGCATAACGATATCCCTCTCCAAGGACGACCACGACACTCCCTTTCTAGTAACAAGAATTTAGTAGAGGATGACGATCTCCCTCTCCAAGGACGACGAGGACACTCACTGTATAACAAGATTTCACTAGGAGATGATTTTAGAATAATAATCTCTCCCTCACAGCACCAGCAGGAACCTCTCCCTATAGCAGTAGGAGATGATTTTAGAACAATAATCTGTCCCTCACAGCACCGCCAGGAACCTCTCCTAACACCAGTATGAGATGATTTTAGAACGATAATCTGTCCCTCACAGCACCGACAGGAACCTCTCCCTACTCTAATATCAGATTATTTTAGAACGATAATCTGTCCCTCACAGCACCAATAGGAACCTGTCCCTACTGCAGTATGAGATGATTTTAGAACTCTAATCTGTCCCTCACAGCACCGACAAGAACCTGTCCCTACTTCAGTATGAGATGATTTAAGAATTATAATCTGTCCCTCACAGTACCGACAGGAACCTCTCCCTTCACCAGTATGAGATGATTTTAGAAAGCTAATCTGTCCCTCACAGCTCCGCCAGGAACCTCTCCCTACACCAGTATCAGATGATTTTAGAACGATAATCTGTCCCTCACAGCACCCACAGGAACCTCTCCCTACTCCAGTATGAGATGATTTTAGAATGATAATCTGTCCCTCACAGCACCGATAGGAACCTCTCCTTCCACCAGTATGAGATTATTTTAGAACTCTAATCTGTCCCTCACAGCACCGATAGGAACTTGTCCCTACTGCAGTATGAGATGATTTTAGACCGATAATCTGTCCCTCACAGCACCGACAGGAACTTGTCCCTACTGCAGTATGAGATGATTTTAGAACGATAATCTGTCCCTTACAGCACCGACAGGAACCTCTCCCTATTCCAGTTTGAGATGATTTTAGAACAATAATCTGTCCCTCACAGCACCGACAGGAACCTCTACCTACTGCAGTATGAGATGATTTTAGAACATTACTATGTCACTTAAAGCACCGACAGGAACCTCTCCCTATTCCAGTTTGAGATGATTTTAGAACAATAATCTGTCCCTCACAGCACCGACAGGAACCTCTCCCTACTCCAGTATGAGATGATTTTAGAACGATAATCTGTCCCTTATAGCACCGACAGGAACCTCTCCCTACTCCAGTATGAGATGGTTTTAGAACGATAATCTGTCCCTCACAGCACAGATAGGAACCTCTCCCTACTCCAGTATGAGATGATTTTAGAATGATAATCTGTCCCTCACAGCACCGATAGGAACCTGTCCCTACTTCAGTATGAGATGATTTTAGAACGATAATCTGTCCCTCACAGCACTGACAGGAACTTGTCCCTACTGCAGTATGAGATGATTTCAGAAAGATAATCTGTCCCTCACAGCACCGACAGGAACCTCTCCCTTCTCCAGTATGAGATGATTTTAGAACGATAATCTGTCCCTTACAGCACCGACAGGAACCTCTCCCTATTCCAGTATGAGATGATTTTAGAACGATAATCTGTCCCTCACAGCACCGACAGGAAATTCTCCCTACTCCAGTATGAGATGATTTTAGAATGATAATCTGTCCCTCCCCGCACCGACAGGAACCTCTCCCTACACCATTATGAGACGATTTTAGAACGCTAATCTGTCCCTCACAGCACCGCCAGGAACCTCTCCCTACACCAGTATGAGATGATTTTAGAACAATAATCTGTCCCTCACAGCACCGACAGGAACCTCTCCTTACTCCAGTGTCAGATTATTTTAGAACGATAATCTGTCCCTCACAGCACCAACAGGAACCCGTCCCTACTGCAGTATGAGATGATTTTAGAACTCTAATCTGTCCCTCACAGCATGGCCAGGAACCTGTCCCTACTCCAGTATGAGATGATTTTAGAACGATAATCTGTCCCTCACAGCACCTACAGGAACCTGTCCCTACTGCAGTATAAGATGATATTAGAATGCTAATCTTTCCCTCATAGCACCAGGAACCTGTCCCTAATGCAGTATCAGATAATATTAGAACGCTAATCTTTCCCTCACAGCACCAGGAAACTGTCCCTAATGCAGTATCATATGATATTAGAATGCTAATCTTTCCCTCACAGCACCAGGAAACTGTCCCTAATGCAGTATCAGATAATATTAGAACTCTAATCTTTCCCTCACAGCACCATCAGGAACCTGTCTCTAATGCAGGATGAGAAGATATTAGAATGCTAATCTTTCCCTCACAGTCCCAAGTAACCTGTACCTACTCCAGTATCAGATGGTTTTAGAACACTAATCTTTCCCTCACAGCACCGCCAGTAACCTTTCTCTAATCCAGGATGAGATATTAGAAAGCTAACCCCTCTGTCACAGCGGCGGCAGCATCCTCTCCCTACCCCAGTACAAGACGATGTGACACGCGGCACTACGTGACTCCAGCTCATACTGCTGGCCACAAATGTAGTATTTAGATTTTTATTTTTTTTTAAACCAGCAATGTAGATGCGCTTTTTAATTTTGTGCAAGAAATGCCCCGCTGGCCGCAAATGTAATATTTTGCACAAAAAAAATGTAATTTGTCTAACTGCAATGTAAAAGCAGTATTTAAATATGCCAAAATGTTGCCAACTGAACTAACAGAACACGACTAAATTAGTGTCCCTGACACACAAGCAGTTGCAAGTGCACTGCACTTGCAAAAATGGCTGCAAACGCCCATCTATCAAACAGAAAAATTGGTTAGGTTTTATATGAGGCACTTTGCTTAGCAAACAAAAATCTCCTCTAGCACCCACCCACCAATAAATCATTGTTTTTAACAGATTTTCTAAAGCTAATCTGTCACTCGCAGCAGCATCCTCTCCCTACACTAGTATGAGATGATTTTCTAAAGCTAATCTGTCCCTCACAGAAGCAGCAGCATCCTCTCTCTACACTAGTATGAGATGATGTGACATGCAGCACTACGCGACTCCAGCTTATATGGAGGCTGGGTCACATGATGCACTGGCCAATCCCAGCCATGCCATTAGTAGGCATTGCTGTGATGGCTTCTAAGGGCAAACAAGTGAAACACTTGTTGATTGGCTGCCCTGCAGCTATTCAACAGGCGCCAAAAATAGTCTGGGTCACATGATGCACATGCCAATCACAGCCATGTCATTAGTAGGCATGGCTGTGATGGCTTCTAAGTGCAAATGAGTGAATCTCTTGTTGATTGGCTGCCCTGCAGCTATTCAACAGGCGCCAAAAAATACCAGAGGGGGCGTGGCCTGACGTTGGCTCGAGCGGACGCATTCCTAGAGAGCTCCGCCGATCACAGGAGTAATCCATACGAATCCGACCGCTGGGTGAGAAGGTGAGATACCAAACCACCCCAACACTATCCTCCACACCCCAAGCTACATTTTAAGCACAATATCGGGCCGATCGATCGCCGCCACCCGCACGGCCATAACCGCCGGGACAAGCAGCACAGCCTGCGGAGAATTCCACTCCTCCACTCACAGTCCTGCAACCATCCTAGACCCCCTCAGACTCACTTACAGACTTCACTGAACCATCTCAGACGACTTTTATCACATAAAAAAGGAGGAAAAGACCCAGGGAAACTCCAGCCTAACCCTCCTTCATAATGCAGGCCTGAGGAAAAATAGGCGCAGGACCCAGCGGTGAGCACCCTGTACACTGGGAGCACAAGACACTCGCAAGATGGGGAAGAACAATGACACCCCACCCCAATCACACTCCGGATCCCCAAGAGACAATGAAAC
This sequence comes from Glandirana rugosa, assembly GCA_018402905.1. NCBI lineage: Eukaryota > Metazoa > Chordata > Amphibia > Anura > Ranidae > Glandirana > Glandirana rugosa. The sequence continues at coordinate 89,947 of BLSH010418075.1, read as the reverse complement.
ACAAAGGAGGTTCAACATACCAGAGATGTTCAGGTCCCAATCACGTGAAGCCCAGGCTCCAACACGGGCCTCCACAGCTTCCGCACCTCCCACACGCACCCCCAGCCCAAACCCCCAAAATGGACATATGGCACCCCAACCTTCTGCCGTTCCCATGCACCCACAACCTTGCCACTCCCAACCATTAAACCTGCAAGACCTCAAAACGGTGGCAGACGACATCAAATCAGCACTGGCGGCAGCCATCACAGATCTGAAACAAGGCCTGCAAATCATAGCCAGCCGCATAGACAACATTGAATCTACCACGGAACGCCACGATGCTGAGCTTCAGCAAATGCAGTCCAAAGCAAGCCTACATGACACCCAACTAAGAAACCTCCACAGCCAAATCGAAGACCTGGACAATCGGGGTCGAAGACACGATATCCGGGTGAGAGGCATACCAGAATCGGTAGAACCAGCCAGGATCACTCAAGCTACCATATCCATTTTCAACGATCTCTTAGGTCGTCCACCAGAAACCCCTATTGACTTTGAACGCCTACACAGAGCGTTAAGACCAAGAGGCAGAGACTCAGACCCTCCCAGAGATGTCATCTGTCACATTGTCAACTACAGGTTGAAAGAAGACATCTTAAGAAATGCGAGGCTACGTCGCTCTCTTCTGTACCAAGGCACAGAAATTAAAATCTTCCAAGACCTCTCTCAGATAACTCTGAAACATAGGAGAGATCTCCGCCCCCTTTTGGAAGAACTTCGCACAAGGAACATACAATATAAATGGAAGTTCCCTTTCTGCCTTTCAGCATCCCATCAAGGCCGTACAGCCCAACTCAGATTCCCAGAAGACCTCTCCATTTTTTGCGAAACACTAGCCATTCCCTGGGTAGAGGTCCCCAACTGGTACATTGACTTACAAGGGGCAAGCTTGCCTCGCGCTTCATCCATGGATACCCTTCTGGTCAGAGACGACTTCCATCTCAGGAGGAGAAGACCCACATCTCCAAGGCCTCAAAGAACCCAAGGGCCCCGAAATGAAGCCCACATCAGCCCCACGGCATCCCCTATTCATAGACGCCCCCACATGACCTTGAAGACTAACAACCCCCCCGATAAATTGGAACATTGAACTGGCTCCTATTCCTGAACTCAAACCTCCTTAAGGGATCAAAACTTAAGTTTGCTCTACACTTACCACTTTTATCCTGCTTATCTTCCTGTCTAATATTCTCATTTCAACAGCCCTATTTTTTGAGGGCCTTCTCGCCCTTACAGAAACAAGACACAGATCCTTTTTTTGGTTACTCCCACTAAAATGCCCTCAAGACAGCCCGGACTTAACATTCCTCTCAGTTTACTCCCACAGGCGGTCATAGTATGGACATACTATCTTGAGGGCTCAACATGCCAGACGATCTGCAAAAACGTACCTATCGGATCTATTAACTATGATTCTCATATCCCCAAAAACTTTTTTTTTTTTTTTCTTTCCCTTCTTTTTCGTTCGTCTCATTCTCCATTTTCTATTTTTCCTTTTTTATTGACAGTTTGAGTTTTAACTTTTAATTTTTATCTTCAAATTGTATGTATTTTTTTATATTTTTAATCTAACACCTTGAAGTGATGGTCTGACATATGTGACTCTAAAAGTAATTATTATACCATGTTTTTTCTTGATTGTTTTTTCCTTTCTCTTTCCTCTTTTTCTCTCCACTCACTCTCTTCCCCCTCTTCCTGAAAGCCTTTTCTTGCTCCTCTCTTCATTCTACTTCCTGTTACAGATTATTCTAGAGGTTACTTGCTAGTATGAGGACTCACTTCTTCTCGGGATCAGCACCGCCAGAACACGAATTACATGAACAAAAACCTGCCTAACAAACTTCTGGTGACCCTACTACTTCCCAAGTTTAAGAAAATCCGGGGAACCCAACACCCACACATGGTTCATAATTACTTCAAGAAACCTGACCATGTGGATTTCACCCCGGGAGGATGCAAACCCTCTAAACCCCGCTTCAAAAGAACGGGTAAGAATTAAGGTACCGATTGAAACTGTTTAAGTTTGTTTAACTGTTCATGTTAAAGTTCTTGTACGGTTCATTAGATCACAATACCACTAGTTTCCTGAATACTTGCCTTCTGGAAACTACTGACACACCACCTACCCAAGACAAGATAAAATGTCTACCCTGACATCACTTATATCTGGAAAAACTACGCTTAGGAACCAACCACCTTACCTTTCCAACCAACTTAAAAATTAATTATATTCAGGTCTTTCATATCCTCTCCACCCCGTCCCCACCCACAGGCTACCCATCCACTCCTCTCTCTCAGCCTCTGGTATGAAACCCCACATCCCTTTATCCACAATATGCCACCTGCTCCCCGCCTACCCTCCAAATAACAATAAGCTCCCTCACTTATTTTTGTCTGCCCATCACCAAAGCCCTCCATTCTCCTGCTAAATTCCAGCCAACTGCCAGACTGCCCCCCCCACGTGGCTAAGTCTCCCGTTCCTCGTGTTAGGCTAGAGGCTTGGCCAACACTCACCAGAAAAAGATATACACATATTAGTAGGGTTCCTACTGTAAACCTACTACTGGTCTGTTTTTTCTTCACCCACCCACTCCCTCCCACACCCTCTCCTTAACCCTATCTTCCACACTACCTCCTCCACCTTTCTCTCCTCCCCCTTGCTTCCCCTTCCCCAGTGTTTCTCTGTCCAGCTTTACCACCTACCCCCTTCCTCTGTTTTCTTTGCCTCCTATCCGCTCAAACCTTAACTTCTACTGCAATTTATTCTTGTTTCCCCTCTTTGCTCCGTTGGTCTCCCTGGGCCACCCGGCTGTCGGCCCTACCGAACTAAGAACACAACTTATCATATACCACATCAACTACTCAAAATCTACACACACAACAATATTTTCTAAAGAAACCCCTTAACCTACATCACACCTGTCCATCCCGGACACTATGACTACTCCTGTCCCCCCAACAGGCCTTTCCACGCTGAAAGTGTTATCCTTTAACGCAAAAGGCCTAAACATTCCTGAGAAACGTAGTAAAGTCCTAGACATGATGCGCAAAATGAAAACAGATATTATCTTCCTACAAGAGACACATTTCAAATCCGACCATATACCTAAGATCACAAACAATCTCTTTCCAACGGCATACCATGCATCCAACAGCCTTTAAAAAACTAAAGGAGTATCAATCCTTATCTCCAAAAACATCAACTGGCAGATGACTGACTCTCTCATAGACAATGAAGGGAGATATATTTTCCTCAAAGGCCACATAGGACATATCCCCATCACGCTTGCCAACATCAACAGTCCCAACTCAGCTCAAGTTGCCTTTTTTAAACGCATCCCACAATCACTAATGGCATTCCAACAAGGTCTCACCATTTTTGGAGGAGACTTTAACGTAGCCCTACACCCTCTACTCGACACTTCATCCAACACCTCTTCCATCCCATACAAAGCCCTTCGTCAAATCAAGACGCACTTACAAGAATTATCCCTACATGACTCTTGGCACACTCTATACCCCAACATGAAAGACTACACATACTTCTCGCCTCCGCACAACAGATACTCCAGGATAGACTACCTATTTCTAAACCAAAAAGACCTCCACCTCCTCTCCCATGTGACAATAGAACCCATGGTTATATCAGATCATCACCCAATCTCAATCACCCTGACCATACCCGAAGAATGCCCCCTTACAAAAATTTGAAGACTAGACCCTATGCTACTTACAAACGAACACGACAGACTCCACATCAGAAACAGTCTTACACTGTTCTTTTCAGAAAATGACACACCAGAAATCAACCCTCTCACAATATGGGAAACACATAAAAGTGTAATTAGAGGCCGCTTCCTAGCCTTAAAAGCCACACACAGAAGAAATAAACAGAAAATCATTGATGACTTACTCACTAAAATAAAATACCTAGAAAGAGCGCACAAAAAATCCCAATCAGACCGAAACTATGTCGAACTGACACAAACTAGGGAACGCCTCAGAGACGAGATCGAAAAACCAGACGTCAATTCACTCTTGGTCATAAATTGTTCTATGAGTTTGGTAACAAATGCAGCAAATATCTTGCCAGAGCCATTCAAAAAAAAAAAAAGCATCTACGCTGATCCACTCAATTATAGATTCCCAGGGTAAGTCCCACAATAAAGTAACAGATATAGCCTCCCAATTTGAAAAATTTTACACGGGTCTGTACAACCTTCCCACACAAAGTGAAAACCCTAAGCGCCAATCAGTCATCCAAGAATTCCTCCACAAATATAGCCCCACCCCGCTGCCCATAGAAAAGTCACAAGAACTAGAACAACCAATCTCAGATACGGAACTTAACAAGGCATTGTCCCAAATAAAAACAGGCAAAACCCCAGGCCCGCACGGCCTCACCTCGTCATATTACAAAACCTTCTCAGACATACTTTCGGCCCATTTCAGGAAAGCGTTCAATTCAATTCCTACCTCAACCCTCCCCTTTAACCGATTACTAGAAGCACACATCTCAGTTATCCCCAAAACAGAAAAAGATGCAACATCAGTTGCCAGCTATAGACCAATTTCTCTGCTGAATGTTGATATCAAGCTATTTGCTAAAATCCTGGCCAACCGTATTCTTCCCCTCTTACCAACACTTATCAAAAACGACCAAGTCGGCTTCATACCCGGCCGCGAAGCCAGAGACAATACTTCCCTTGCAATTAACATTCAGCATTGGATGCGCTCTAAAACCACCAAAGGCTTTTTCTTATCCCTGGATGCGGAGAAGGCGTTTGACAGGTTGGCCTGGGACTACATGAAGAAAACACTCAAACACATCGGCATTGGGCATAACATGCTCCAATACATCATGACGCTATACTCTAATACCAAGGCCCAAGTAAGAGTCAATGGCTACCTGTCAAATGCCTTCCCCATCCAAAACGGGACTAGACAGGATTGCCCCCGTCCCCGCTCTAATTTGTACTAACTCTCGAACCCCTTTTGAACCGTCTCAGAGCGAATATTGATATAAAGGGCATAGAAATAGCAGGTAAAACATATAAAGTCGCAGCATTTGCAGACGGTATGCTCCTTTTCTTAAGAGACCCTCATATCTCCCTTCCCAATCTCATAAAAGATCTCTCGCTCTTCCGGCAAATTTCCAACCTAAAAATCAACACATCCAAATCATTCGCACTCAACATAAACCTTCCTAAAGAACTGGTTAAACAATTTCAAGAAAATTTCACATTCCATTGGAAAATAGATGCGATAAAGTACCTAGGTATACACCTAACAGCAGACCCCACAAATCTTTTTGCGAAAAATTACCCCCCCTACTCAAAACAATCACAGAGGATATACGCAACTGGGACAAACCTTTCTTCTCATGGTTCGGCAGAGCGGCGATCTTAAAAATGAATATCCTCCCACGCATACTCTTCTTGCTCCAAGCTCTGCCGATCCTCATACCACAAACTTTTTTCAAGTCTTTCAAGAAATGCTGCTCGGATTTCTTATGGAGACGAAAAACCCCAAGAATTAGTTACGCCCACTTAACCAGACCTAAAACAAAGGGAGGAATAGGACTACCTGACATCAAAAACTACTATTGGGCCACACACTTAACCAGAATAGTCAACTGGTCAGAACATACCAACCCGAGAAACTGGGTACATGTCAAAAACGCATTCTCAAACACCCCCCTCAAGTCGACTCCATGGATCGACACACAACACCGCCCCAAGTCGCTCAAAGAACACCCACTCATTCGGGCTTCCTTGCAGTGCTTCATGGAAGCTTGTAGGAAAATTTTTTCAGAAGAGACATGGCCCACCCCAGACCTAAACGCGCACCACTTATTCAATAACGGCACGTTACTTGATAGACAAAACATTGTTACATCAAATACAGTCACTCCATTAACACCCTGGGCATACTTCCAAATTCGCCACTTCATCAAACAAATTGACAAACGCTCTGAAGTCTCCCGACCACTATCTCCTTATGAAAAACTATGTTCACAACCAGGCGAGCAAAGACATCTCATATCCACCATTCATAACTTGCTCTTCCAGGAAATCTCCCCTAGCTCGGGACCGACATGTTCCCAATGGGAAAGGGACTTACAAGAAGACATCTCAGATGAGCAGTGGGAAAAAATTCTCATTGACGCATACAGGCTCATTGAATGTGGCAACTCAGGAAAACAACTATAAAATAACACTTCGATGGTACAGAACGCCCACACTTACTCCACAAATATTACCAAACAATACCTGAGACTTGCTGGAGATGCTCGAAAGCCCCGGGCACCCTACTACACATATGGCGGAGCTGTCCACTTCTCCAACAATTCTGGACCCAAGTCCGTGACATGATTAACAGAGTATCCACATACACACTAAGTCCCTCCCCAGCACAATTCCTGCTACACCACACTAGCCTACCAAGATAAACTTACCGCAAATCCATCGCTATTCACCTCGTGAACACAGCCAAGCTCTGCATCCCCATCCACTGGAACTCATCACCCCCCCAACAATGGCGGAATGGTGTAAAAGAGTAAACAAAATCGCAGAAATGGAGGAACTAATTCATATCACCAAAGAAACCCCCTCCAAATTTTCCCAGACTTGGGCCTGCTGGACTCATTTCAAAACAACCCAGGACTACTACAACCTCTTAAACCAAAGCCCACCACAAGTAAATACACCATAAAACAAACCTTGATATACCACACTAGACCTCCACATATGGAATTTACTACACCCTTCTGACAACCCCAAACACAGCCATGCTAACCGTGCCACAGAAAGAAACAGAACCACACTCCTAAACTTAACCAACAATGTTCCCCTACCCCAGATGCCACATGCGGGTCTGGCAGGGGGGTCACCGGGGGAGACCTGCAGGGCCTCTCCCTTCTCTCTCTTTCTCCTTCCCTCCCCTCCCCCTCCTCTTCCTCCCTCCCTCCCCTTTCCCACCACTTCATCCCCCCTCCTTCCCATCTCTTCCCTCCCCCCCGCTCCCCCCTACCAGTCCTCTTATCTACCTCCCCCTTACCCCCCCATACCCTACCCTTCCTCAAGATTGCTCCAATCATGAAGGAATACAAACACAAGGGGAATAGTGTCTGAGGGGAAGGCTCCCACAGACACTCAGCTACAAACCATCCCTATCCAGAAACTACCTTTCTACTCGACCTGAAGGTCTTTCGCCCATACCAATACCCTCAGGCCCAGACGAACAACCTATTGCTTAAAGACCTATAGATTTTATGCTGAAGGCCTCATGTTAAAACACCAACCAACAAACGGAAAAAGTTTACACCCTGATTTCACAAGGAAGCCATACGTTCAAGATCACTGAGATTCTCATAAAATCAGTGCCCATTCCACCTAAACAACACATCATAAACAGGACTAAAGGGATGTAATTTCTCATTGTTTTCATTGTGTCTGTTATATTTCACAAACCGGTCGTAACCAGTTAATAGTGTACTTGTAATATCAACCATGCACTGCTGAACAGCTCATGTTATGTACCTATGTCATTACTAAATAAAAATCTCCTTAAAGGGAAAAAAAAATACCCGAATACCGAACCCGATCCTGTTCTTTTTTGAAATGTCCGGGATCGGGTTCGGGGCACGGACACCCTAAAGTCCGGTACGGACCTGAACTTTACAGTCCGGGTTCGCTCAACTCTAACTAGAAGGCGACCACTACATAAATACAGCAGCACAGACCTAGCTACTTGGCACTGTGTATGTGAGAGAATAACAATAGGACAGAGATATTCTGTCTGTCAGAAGGATTAAGATACACACTTAAAAAACTAAAGGCAGCTGCAGTTAAAGTGGATGTAAACTCATTTCATGAAATCTGACCTGGGCACATATATCTGCAGCGTTTACTTACTCTCTCCAAAGCCCTAAGTCCTATGTCTTTCTGCTGCTCTGTTGCTCTGTTATCAGCATGATAACTGCTGACAAGTTCTCAGACACAGGAGATAAAAGCAGCTAGAATTTTGTGTCAGGGAGGTCACTTAGAGACAGAAAAGCAGATAGCTGGTCTATTCACAGCACAGCTCTGCAAATTTCTTCATCCCTCTGTCTATGTGAAGGGGGGTGTGCCTTTCCTCCAATCAGCTCACATAAAGTGTATGCCCAGACTCCCCTCCCACTGCTGAAACAGGAAGAAAAATTCTAACACAATGTGTACTTTCTAAAGAATGTAGAAAGCTGAAGACAGCATACAAGTAAAACATATGTAGGGAGATTTGTCTCATCTCTGTGTATCATCTAAGGCTGTTCACTTCACTGTGAATATGTGAGGGTTTACATCTACTTTAAACTAATAGAACATAGGAATACTTGCAAAATAGTCTTTACTTCTGGTCTGGGTAAAATGCAACCGCATCAAAATAATCTGTGTGTGTATATTGTCTCAGTTCCTTTCTCTCCTCATTTCCTCCTTCTGGGGTTTTTAACCAAGCCCGCGGAGACTGGAAGTAATGTACATAAATAACTCACAGCACAGCCACTCACAAATACAGACAGGGCAATACAGTAGTATTTAACTTTTTATCTTATCCATACAATATGCAAACCTATGTTATAAAACCGCACCTTTTGTATGTTAGGTGTAACACTGCAATGTCTGCCTAGTTGGCCTGTATATAAATATTTACAGCAGTGTCGAATATTGTTGGGTAATGCAAAAACAGTTAAGCAAGCCCCATTTGATACAATTTGATACTACAATTTTCTTTAGATTTATGAGCAGTTTCCTAGTGAGAGAACCTGTTTTATTAAAAGTAATTTGAATTGTTTTCTTGTGTGGTACTATTACTTCTTGTTGGTAAATATAAATGACATTGTACAGAGCTTGTATAACCAAATTATGTGTTGCAAGCTTCAGTCTACAACTTCCAACAACATAAAAGTTGAATTAGCTGCTTCCTGCCTGGGCCATGTACATAAAAGGCCAGATGGGAACTTTGCTGATGTGGGTGGATGTGCCAGTACATTCTCAGAGTCAGCCTTTCATGTGCAGCTCCTAGAGAGCACACCATAGAACCAAGTGATCCCTGTGCCCCTCAGACACAGCTGATCACAGATTGGAGTACAGAGCCTATAAACCAATGAGCCCTGTACCATAAGATCACTGTGCAACCCCCCCTCAAACCTTTCATGAGCAGCACAGTGTCATTATGGTGACACTGCTCTCTATGGTGATATTGATTGCACTGCTATGGCCGAGACAAGGGCTGGCTACACTGATATAAAGAAGGAGATTTACTAAACCTGCTGTACACAGAACCTGGTGCAGCTGTGCATAGTAACCAATCAGCTTCTACGTTTTAGGCTTGGTTCACACTAAAGCAACATAGGATCCGACTTGTGGTACCCCAAGTTGGATGATGTGTGAAATTCAATGTTTCCCTATGAGAGTAGAGTTGAGCAAACCCGAACTGTAAAGTTTGGGTCCGTACCGAACTTTGGGGTGTCCGTGACCCAAACCCGGACATTTGAAAAAAAGTTTGGGTTCGGGTTCTGGGTTTGGGTATTTGATCCCACCAGTTGAATAGCTGCAGGGCAGCCAATCAACAAGCATTTCACTGGTTTGCCCTTAGAAGCCATCACAGCCATGCCTACTAATGGCATGGCTGTGATTGGCCAGTGCATCATGTGACTCAGAATCTTCAGTGATGCTGCACTGGAGAGAGAAAGGCAGCACGGTGGTGCTCAGCAGTAGGTCAGCTATGGCTAGGTTAATGATGAAATAATTGGTGACCGTTTGCAGCTGCCTGTTGCATGCCACAGACAAGATCACCAGGATGTTCCCAACAATGGCAAAGAGGATAAAAACTGCCAGGAAAATACCCACACTCAGAGCCTGCAGGTCTAAAGCTTCTGCCAAGGAGGTGCCATTATCAGTCCCATTCTCACCTGGCAGGTAGGCACTTGATTGATTCCACAGGCTCTCATTACTGGGCTCTGACCAAGTCATGTTAATCCAAGTTAATGATTTCCTAGAAGAGCCAAGTAATTCCAAGGTGATTCATTAAGGGGTTACTCGGAGACGTTTGCATGAGATTGTTATATTTACGTCCATGGCTTTATTACTTGTGCCTGCCTGGGGTGTAAATACCAATTTTCTGAGGAACTACAGCATGCCTTGTTTGTTTTATACTAAAATAATATCTTATCCAGCATAGACACCAGGGGATACAGTAAGTGGTCTGTAGAACAGCCAGCATGCATTGTTTGCTATATAATGACATAGGCTCCTACTCCACATCCACCCCCCCTTCCCATTTTTATTTTTTTATTTGATTTTAAGTTATTTTCCCTATCCCCATTTTTTTGTAGGGCACTTGTGCTACTCTTACCCCCATTTTACTTCCTTTTGCAGCCCTTTAGCGCTTGCCAGGACTTTTTTACAACCATTTTTGTGCCCAAAAGTTCGGGTCCCCATTGACTTCAATGTTCCGGAGTCCGGGGTCAAGTTTGGTACCGAACCCGAACTTTTACGCGAAGTTCGGCCAGACCGGCCGAACCCGAACATCCAGGTGTCCGCTCAACTCTATATGAGAGCTGTCTTAATTGATATTACACAAGTCTGTCCAACTTTAGAAAATGTTTTTGCACTACTTTGGTCTGACTTTGATTTGACTTCAATGCCACAAAGTGTAAAAATCCACATCAAAGTCGGACTCAAGAGTTAGACTGAAAGTCATACAACTTTGGAGTCTGACTAGTGTGAACCGAGCCTAATTGTCAAAGCTTAATTGAACAATCTGAAGTTAGATGCTGATTGGTTACTATACACAGCTGCACCAGATTCTATGTGCATGAGTTATACTCAATCTCCCCCACGGTGTCATCAGAGCAGTCAGCCATTGTCACTGATCACCACCACAGCAGGTACAGTCAGGTCCATAAATATTGGGACATCTACACAATTCTAATCTTTTTGGCTCTATACACCACCACAATGGATTTGAAATGAAACAAACAAGACGTGCTTTAACTGCAGACTTTCAGCTTTAATTTGAGGGTATTTACATCCAAATCAGGTGAACGGTGTAAGAATTACAACAGTTTGTATATGTGCCTCCCACTTTTTAAGGAACCAAAATTAATGGGACAGATTAACAATCATAAATTAAACTTTCACTTTTTAATTCTTGGTTGCAAATCCTTTGCAGTCAATTACAGCCTGAAGTCTGGAACGCATAGACATCGCCAGACGCTGGGTTTCATCCCTGGTGATGCTCTGCCAGGCCTCTACTGCAACTGTCTTCAGGTCCTGCTTGTTCTTGGGGCATTTTCCCTTCAGTTTTGTCTTCAGTAAGTGAAATGCATGCTCAATCGGATTCAGGTCAGGTGATTGACTTGGCCATTGCATAACATTCCACTTCTTTCCCTTAAAAAACTCTTTGGTTGCTTTCGCAGTATGCTTCGGGTCATTGTCCATCTGCACTGCACGTCCAATGAGTTCTGAAGCATTTGGCTGAATATGAGCAGATAATATTGCCCGAAACACTTCAGAATTCATCATCAATAAATACAAGAGAATCAGTTCCATTGGCAGCCATACATACCCACACCATGACACTACCATCACCATGCTTCTCTGATGAGGTGGTATGCTTTGGATCATGAGCAGTTCCTTTCCTTCTCCATACTCTTCTCTTCCCATCACTCTGGTACAAGTTGATCTTGGTCTCATCTGTCCATAGGATGTTGTTCCAGAACTGTGAAGGCTTTTTTAGATGTTGTTTGGCAAACTCTAATCTGGCCTTCCTGTTTTTGAGGCTCACCAATGGTTTACATCTTGTGGTGAACCCTCTGTATTCCCTCTGGTGAAATCTTCTCTTGATTGTTGACTTTGACATACATACACCTACCCCCTGGAGAGTGTTCTTGATCTGGCCAACTGTTGTGAAGGGTGTTTTCTTCACCAGGGAAAGAATTCTTCAGTCATCTACCACAGTTGTTTTGGTGTTGCTGAGATCACCGGTGCGTTCTTTCTTTTTAAGGATGTTCCAAACAGTTGATTTGACCACACCTAATGTTTTTGCTATCTCTCTGATGGGTTTGTTTTGTTTTTTGAGCCTAATGATGGCTTGCTTCACTGATAGTGGCAGTTCTTTGGATCTCATATTGAGAGTTGACAGCAACAGATTCCAAATGCAAATAGCACACTTGAAATGAACTCTGGACCTTTTATCTGCTCCTTGTAAATGGGATCATGAGGGAATAACACACACCTGGCCATGGAACAGCTGAGCAGCCAATTGTCCCATTACTTTTGGTCCCTTAAAAAGTGGGATGCACATATACAAACTGTTGTAATTCCTACACCGTTCACCTGATTTGGATGTAAATACCCTCAAATTAAAGCTGAAAGTCTGCAATTAAAGCACATCTTGTTTGTTACATGTCAAATCCATTGTGGTGGTGTATAGAGCCAAAAAGATTAGAATTGTGTCGATGTCCCAATATTTATGGACCTGGCTGTATATATATTTTTTTTTCTATATACTGTTACTAGAGCAAAGGTTATGAAGAAAAGTTATTTATTTGAAAAGTTTTATAACATAAATTAAGACAATTTTTTTTCTTAAAATGTACAGAACAACACAGTGGGGATAAAATACCACTAAAAATAAGCTCTGTCTAAAAAATGTTACAAAATGCATTTGGCACGGTGTTGCATGACTGAGTAATTGTCATTAAAGTGCGATAGCACAGAAAACTGAAAAATGTCCTTGACTGAAAGGGGGTGAAACTGTCTTATCTTGAAGTGGTTAAAATGGTTTAATATTTATATAATCAATACAAAGTATATAGATATAGATGTGCTAACATATTAACCCTGCGATTCCTCATTTAAGGCATAAAAGTTTGCAAACCAGTTACATACCAAGCGGAGAACATGGCTATATATTGATTCATGCCCCTGGAACATGAATCTTTGAAATCTGCTGAGATAATTTTGTGGATCAAAACATAGTCATTGTCATTTCTAAAATTGTTGTGTTTCTTTCAAGCACAGCACCTGTCAAATTGAGTATCTTTTTCATAGCTTCAAAGATATGAAAGTCATAATCTCAAAGCCAGCTGAGGTCAGAAGATCTTGGCTATTTTGATTGATGTTTTGTCATTTTTTTCCTCAATACCTCACATTATTTCTGCTGACTTCTTCTGCACCTTAGATGATAAAATACTGTATAATAATAATTTTAAAACCTCGTACCTCCTAATTTGTTTAAGGCAAACTATGATTAATTAAGTAAGCTTTCAAAGAGATAAAAAAAACGACTGTGTCTAAATTTGAAGTATTAGCTGATTTTTTTTTTTGTTTTGTTTTTTTACATCACATACAGCTTTCTGATTTTTATTCTTCTGGTACCTCTAGAAAAAAAGCCTTATCAGTATTAATTATTGCAAATGGTCATGACTCTTTAACCACTTGCCGACCGCCAACCGCAGGTTGACGGCGACAAGGTAGTTCGTTATCGCAAATCGCCGTCATACGACGGCGGCTGCGATAACGCGCACTGTGAGCGCGCGCGCGCCGCCGGAGGCGCGCTCACTGTGTTCGGGGAGGGCCAGGGATTGCCGCCGGATACCCGCGATGGCCCCCCCGGAGCGAATGAGCGGAGGTCCGTGTATGTAAACACGGACCTCCGCTCTGTGTGAGGGGGAAGGGCTGTGATCACAGCCTTCCTTTACGTGAAGGCTGTGATAACTTCCCTTCCCCTGTTAGGGCATCCCCCATACAGTTAGAACACGCCCAGGGAACATAGTTAACCCTTAGCGCGCCCCCTGCAGGTTAACCCCTTCACTGCCAATGGCATTTACACAGTAATCAGTGCATTTTTATAGCACTGATCGCTGTATAAATGCCAATGGTCCCAAAAAAGTGTCAAAATGGTCCGACATGTCCGCTGAAATATCGCAGTACCGCAAAAAATCGCAGATCGCCGCCATTTTTAGTAAAAAATAAAAAAAAACCCCCAAAAATGAATTCTCATCATCCGTAAACGCGGCCACTTTTGCGCAAACCAATCAATAAACGCCGATTGCGATTTTTTTTATCGCAAATATGAAGAAGAATATAAATCGGCCAAAAACGGTGAAAAAAAATGTTTTTTTATATTTTTTTTTTGGATTTTGTATTTTAGCAAAAAGTAAGAAATTTGGGTTTTTTTGCAAAATTGTCGCTCTTCTTTTGTTTATAGCGGCGATCAGAAATGACGCAGAGGTGATCAAATACCACCAAAAGAAAGCTCTGTTTGTGGGAAAAAAAGGACGCAAATTTTGTTTGGGTACAGCGTCGCACGACCGCGCAGTTTTCAGTTAAAGCGACACAGCGCCGAATCGTAAAAAGGGCTCCGGTCCTAAAGCTGGAAATCCTTCCGGGGCTGAAGTGGTTAAATATACATATACTATATATGAGTTTTAGTGCATGCATAACATTTAATACAGTTTGGTACCAATACAATGACTATGGCTACATAATTTAGAGTCCCATCTAATTATGAATGTGCAAATCTTCACGTATTTGGGAAATCAGACAGGGCTTACATCCCTGTTTATCTAGCAGGTGTAAGTTCACTGTTTGATATACCAGCAAGGATCTAAATAAAAACAACCATTTTTCATAGATGGCCCTTACTTCATTAAACTTTTTTACAGAGGTTGCCTTGACAGAAAATTAAAGGGGTTGTAAACCCATGCTTTTTTTTTTCTAAAAGCAACAAACATACTCATGTCTAGTTTTGCAGGTGGGTTGTAAGGACCAGAATTTATTAGTCAGGCCCTCATTAGAAGGTCTCCTTACTCAAACTGCGGGATAAATACCTGAGGCTGTTGGTTTATTTCCAAAGCACATTGTCCTGTAATTGTTACCACCTACACCACAGGTGTCAAACTGGCGGCCCTCCAGCTGTTGCAGAACTACAATTACCATGAGGCATTGCAAGGATGATAGTTACAAGCACGACTCCCACAGGCATGATGGGACTTGTAGTTCCGCAACAGCTGGAGGGCCACCAGTTTGACATCCCTGACCAACACAATGTAATGTACTTGGAACCCAGTTGTACCCTTGTCAAAATCCTTAATATAATGTTTATGCAACAAAAAAAAAAAATAGCAAACATGCCTATACTTACCTGCTCTGTGCAATCGTTTTGCACAGAGCATGCACCATCCTCTTCTTCTGGGGTCCCCCGCTGGTGCTCCAAGCCCCTCCTCTTCATCGGGCGCCCCATGGAAAGCCGTTTCAATGGGAGCACCTGTGCGGGCCAGCTCCTGAGTCCGGCTGCTGCATCCTTTGACACAGACAGCGGGGCTTGGCCCTGACCCCCGCTTCCGTGTCACTGGATTTGATTGACAGCGGTGGGAGCCAATGGCTCCTGCTGCTATCAATTTGTCCCATGATGAGAGAGACAGTGGCTGGAGCCACTGGGCTTGTGCACTTCAATGGATCTGATTGGGCTCAGGTAAGAAAAAGAGGGGGTCTGGGGGGAGCTGCAGCACAGAAGGTTTTTAACCTTACTGCATAGAATGCAGTAAGGTGAAAAACCGTGAGGCTTTACAACCACTTTAATGGCACTTTATATTCAGCAATCACAAAGAAGTATAAAAAATCAAAGCCTTGATAATGCTTGCATGTTTAATTTTCTAATTGAAAATGTTCACTTGAAGGCAGGGGCGTTGCTAGGTGGGAAAAATACCAGGGGCTTCAGCCCTGAGGGGTGCCCATCAATGTTGACCCCTACACTAACCTCCCCTGACCCCTACACTAAGGGGTTGGTGTTTCCACACAGTTTCTATATAGTTATCATACCATACAAAAGTCATTCTTTAAACCTTGGTGTATTTATACTTGTTAAAAATGTGGTTTGCTTCACATTTTAATCTTTAGTAGTTTGAATAAGGCTCCTTTCACATGACTGCTCTGATCAGGTCTGCCTTTCAGTTTTTCAGGAGGACCTGATTGAATGGTCCATTCACCCCTATGGACCGGTGGGTATAAATGGACAATATATTTTCTAACAGCAAACACTTTATACCATATATAAAAGCATATTTTTATTGATTAGTAGTGATGAGCTGAATGCCTGGGTTTCAGATTTGGGGTCATTTTGTGGGTGCTGAATCCAAAACCCATTCATTTATTTTTTTTTTTTTTTTGGTTGAACTAGATGGACTTGTGTCTTTTTTCAACCTGACAAACTATGTATGCAACTATGTAAGTCAATGGAAGCCAATTGTTAGAAAACAGTAATGCCATTTTATAGGATAATAGACAGGGCGTTATCAATCAAATGGCAGGGGGAGCTGGGCACTGCCCTGAAAAATATGTGCCAAAACAAAAAGTTTAACAATCCTGTTTGGGAGAAGCAGTGCTATCAATAATACCCAAGGGCATCATTAAAATGCAATATTCCTTTAAATAGCATTGGCAAGGCGCATGAGCGGCAGTTCCCTGGATGGCAGCCTGATCAGGGAGCTCTGTTCCACACCAGCTGAACGAGACCCGCCGTAGCTGCTATACTGCACAGTCCACACCCCACAGCATCTCAAAGACTCCTTGAATGTTTCTATGCCAGGGTGGTCAGCAAGGAGACACCTCTCCTGCCAGCTGGTCTCAGAGTCTCTGATCATCAAGTCCTCCAAGACAGTGCCCACAGCACAGCATGGAGCGGTCGCATTGGGAGAGGAGGACTTTGCAGACGCAGACTCTGCTGTTCAGGAAAGGCCAGCCCCGGTGAGCCCAACAGTGAATACCTCTGTCCCAGTCCTGCCTTCAATGGCCTCCACTGAATCCCTCCTGGAGAGGACCCTGGATGAGCTGTTACTGTCATCCATGGGGGACACATCTGCCAGCCCTAACTCCCTAGGGGGGCATGCTATGACACATCCACCTAGCCCCACAGACCTACAACTGTTTTGATGTCCACCTTTTCAAAAATGCTATCTTGGGGCCTAGCCCAAACTGCTGTGCAAATTACCTCAGCTAGGATTGAGGCCATAGAACAAAAAGCTGACCACACCGTAGCTAGAGCTAACCAAAACACTGCCAGAATACAAGACCTTCAGGACCAATTGAACACTGCTTTATCTAAAATCGATGATCTTGAGAAACGGCTCAGATATTATAACTTTCGGATATGGGGACTCCCCAAAACCGTTAAAGATGTCCACTCCACTCAAAGAGCCCCCTCCAGACATTTAAAACCACCGCTTGCAATTGGACAGAGCCCACAGAGCACTACAACCACCTCGTCCAGATGGACTTCCAAGGGACATTGTAATTAAACACCGTTTTTACAGGGTGAAGAAGGAGGTTATGAGACTGTCCAGGAACACTAACCAACTAATCATCCAGGGCCACTCTATAAAGGTCTTTGCTGACCTCTCACCTACCACCATCCAGAAGAGACATGTCCTGAAGCCCCTTCTTCTAGCACTCTCACAAAAGACCAATAAATACAGGTGTTTTTTCCTTTCTGCTTAAGCTTCATTTTTCAGCATAAAACCTATGGGTTCTCCTCATTCTCTGATGGTGAGCATCTTCTGCTTAAGCTTGGTCTGATCTCTCAAGATTCTCCCACAGCATCTTCCCATAGAAGTTCTAGCTCCTCAAAGAGGCCGTCTCCACCCAGTCCACTCACCTCCATGTGGCAGAAGCAATAACCAAAGATGTCCAAGGACTCTTGCCCTCCTTTTTCCTAGTGCCACAAACCCAGGTAAATTGTCGTCTTGATTTACTCTCCATCACAAATGGATTTTCCCTTGATTGCTGGTCCATGTTTACCATGGAAAGAACTGTTAATCTTAGTGTTTTTCTCTTATAGTTTTATCCTCAGGTCCCTCTAGCTTATAGGGGACTGTTAAGCTCCCTTTGGGGTTCTCCTTGCTTATTGTTAAGGTGCACGTATGTCTATGGGGGGCTCATGAGTTGTGTTATTTACTTTGAGACCAGCCACACCAGTTGTCCATTGCCCTTTAGGGTTCTAGTCGATAGGGCCGCTGATGGGAGCTTGGGCACACAGGGGGGCCTGGACAGCAGGAGGATCAGAAACAGAGAACGAAGGATGACAACATCTCTCACCCAGCAACTGAAAGTTGATTTCTCCCTCTCTCCTGCCCACCGGTTTTTAGTTGCTAAGTGAGAGACACAGAGGGCTGGATTTAGGGGGTGCTGGGATGTGTTTTGCCCACCCAGGTTTTTGTTTAGTGCCCCCATGGCCATCTGCCTCTGAGCTCCTTCTCCCACCCCTGCCCGTACTCACACAGCCAGGGCAAGGAGACAGCAGCCTGGGGGCTGGAGCGATGAGAGGAGAAGAGCCAAGAGGAGGTGTGCTGTGTTGTGCTTTCCCCTCCTGGTCTATACAGTACATGAGACTGGATCGCTCTTACTGTAGATCGCATTGCACTGTACACACACACCGCCCCCTATCTCCTCCAAGGGCTGTTCACCTCCCGGATGCAGGAAATGTAGATGGGGTGGTGTGTGTGTACAGTGCAATGCAATCTACAGTAAGAGTGATCTGGTCTCATGTACTGTATAGACCAGCAATCTTCTGACAGGAGGGGAGAGCACAATAAAGAACACCTCCTCCTGGCTGTTAGTAGCTTTCCCCTGTAAGTTTGGGGAGGAGGATGAGTGGCTGTGTTGGCAGATGTAATGGGGATTTGGGGAGGGGGGATATGTGTAAGGAGGCAGAATGAGTGGGGAATATGTGCTAAGAGGAGGGTTTTGGGGGGGGGTTGAACCAGGAGAGGGAATGTTTGTGCCAGGAGAGGGGATGTTGGTGCTAGGAGACGGGATGGGTATTAGCACTGGGGGGGAATTTGTGCTGTAAAAAGGGTAATTTAGAGGGGGGTGTGCTAGGAGGGATTGGTGGAAATTTGTCCTAGGAGGGGGATTGACCAAAGAAGATTTGTGCTGGGAGGGGAGGTGGGGGCAATCGGGCTAATAAGAAGGAATGGGGGAGGATTTGTGCTGACGGTGGGAATTTGGGGGAGATAATTTATGCTAGGATAGAAAGTTTGAGAAGGGGATATGTGCTAGGTGATTGATTTTTGGGGTGAGGGAGATTTGTCCTAGGAGGGGATTTTTCATTTTGAAATTTTACATGGGGGGGCCCGGGGAGGGTCGCATAGGCTGTATGGGGCCCTGTGATTTCTAACAGTGGCCCTGCTAGTTGGGCATGGATACCCTCCCTCTTAGGGGGTCTCACTTCTGGCTGGGATACCGGAGGGGGATATACTGTTATATGGTTTTGTGACATGTTGGGAGAACATTTTTCCTCTGAGGGCAGACATATTATAGTGGTGTTTAGGCTGGAGCAGGTTTATTGCTCCTCCGTCTCCCTCCGTATGACAAATATTTCCTCATGCTGGGGTAAACTAATGTCCCCAGCTCTGGTGGACATTACTTTGTCAGGCCTGACGAATGAGGCGGAGCCTCAGAAACATGTTGCAGCCTGCCCCCAATCTGTTCTACCAGCCTGTGATTATACTGACAGTGGTGTGTGTTAGAGCTCCTGACGCTCCTGGTGTGTGCTATTTCAGCTACTCTCCAGTCCATCGAGACCGTTGCTCCATTCTACCAGCCCTGTGCACAGTATACAGCGTTTTTAGGTGTAAGTGTTTTCAGAATAAATTGCAGTTTTTGTTTGACATATACTGATCTGGCACCCTCCTTTATTGTTTACATGTCTTGAGAGGACTCCATTCCCCAGGAGCTGCCGGTGACTGCTCATGTCTTTTTTCCTATCAAGCTTATCACCCTCCTGCATAAGTCTTCTATGGATTTTAAATGACTATTTGTCTGCCAGTGGAGTGCTGACTTACCTGCTAATTAGTGAGAGATTTGTGTTGCCCTACGAGTAACTCCCTTGCCCAACTAGACGTGGTGCGATTATCCTTGAATTTGAAACTGACTACGAAGGCTGAAAAAGTCTTAGATGGTCTGGCGCACGTTTCTATTCCCAAAAAGACAGGCTAAAAAAAGTCTTGGATGGTCTGGCACATGTTTCTATTCCCAAAAAGACAGGGTTGGTCCGAGGCTAGCATCTAGATTGATTCCCAAACCCTGCTCTTTCCCCTTTTCTAAAATCTGCACCAGTTCAGGGGCTCTCTCCCAGAACCCTTAACGTATTATGCAGACTTTTCAAGACCTTTACTCTAAGCTTTACAAGGCAGATGACTCAGTTTCCCCTACTATCTCAGCTAACTTTTTCCATGACATCCCTAAATTGACCCACAACATTGATCTAGTCCTGAAAAATCTGTTGCAGTATTGAAAGTTCTAGAGGTAATTCAATTTCTTAAGAGGCGTTCTGCTCCAGGCCCTGACGTTTTTTCAGTTTGTTATTACAAAACCTTTGCTCCCTCCCTTGCTCCGTATCTAACTCATTTTTTTATTCTCTCTGGAATAGCAGACTCGTAGACAGGGCCTTGAATTTATCTTACTGTATATACCAGTTATACCTAAACCAAGGAAAGACTCAAGATCAACAATGACTTAAAGATCTTAACTGAAATCCTTTCCAACTGAATGTCTGTCTTTATAGCCAGGTATATATACAAGGACCAAGCGAACTTCATTCTGGGTATATAGGGTCCCGATCAGATACCGAGAGCAACTGATGTTATTTCCTTACTACGTTCACGATGGGATGGAGGAGCTCCGCAAGAGGGCTTCCTGGTATCTATTGATCTTGTAGCTTTGCCATACCTCTTTGAAGTACTAGAGATGGGGCTTTGGTTCCCACTTCGTGGGAACATTACGTGCTCTCTACTCCAATACTAGTGTTCATGTATGTCTACTAGGATACTACTCAGATCCTTTTAGCATAACTAAAGGCTTTCACCATTCATTTTTGCAATTGCCATAGAGATGCTGGTGATAGCAATTACAAATCATCCTGATATCCATGGGGTGTTATGACGCCCTCCACATTGTTTGCGGATGACCTTCTCTTGTTACCTTGCCTCTTATATCAACCACTAACATCTTTATACTACTACACAACTTTGGCTTATCCTCTAGCCTCCAGGTCAATACGTCTAAATCCATTTTGGTTGCACCTGTCTGGTCGAGCGCTTACAGACCCATTTCTCATTTTCCTGGAGTCCATCCCTTATTTAGGAGTGCATTTAGCCCTCAACATAAACACATTTGTACAAGGTCAATTACCCTCCCCACTACAGAAAGCTAGAGTAGGACCTTGTCAAATGGCCTAAACATGATATATCATGACTAGGTCGGATCAACTCTAACAACATGACCTTACTCCCACGCCTCCTCTATTCATTTAGATCACTACCTATTCCAATAAAGAAAGCACACCTGAACAGTTTACAATCCAACATCATACACTTTATATGGGGAAATAAAGGCCACCGCTGCCCTAAAAGTGTGCCTTTTAGAATGTGAACCCAAGGGGGGTTAGCTCTCCCTAATCTTTGGTGGTACTCTCAGTCAGCCCAGTTGGGGCAAATTTCCACCATCTACTCCTGGGGTTCTAAATCAGATTGGATCTTAATGGAATGACAGATGGTCCCTCGTTATACATTACACTACCTTATTTTTCCCTTGATCCTTGCACCTACCCTCTCTCACTCTCTAGCCTTATGTGACCGGTTACACAAACTTCCCTTGTTAATCTCTCAATTTAGGTCCCTGGTGCATCTCTTCAATAACCCACAATAATGGGGGTTAAATAAAGGACTGTTTCGCATAGGTCATTTCTTCAATTCTATAGGGGTCTTTATCAGTGAGCTACTGTGTCAGCAAACTGGAAATGCCCCAATCAGAGGGATTCAGGCTCTTCCAAATTTCACATTTTCTACACTCCATCTGGGTACCATGTTCCTACACATCTAGCCAAAATATATCCTCACCCTTCCCCTCTCTGTTTTCGAGGCTGTGGCCACATAGGCACCTTTTTTTACACATGGTGGTCCTGTCCTGGAATCTGAGGTTTCTGGAACAAATATTTTCAAATGCTACAGGCTGTGCCATTCCATATACCCCTCAAATTGCTTTACTAAAAAGAATGGTAGATAATATCCCCAAACATATCAGGTCTCTTTTTTTCTACAAAGCAACAATCACTTCCAGCAATGAAGATGTCTTTTGTGGTTTTAAATGGCAACAAGGACACCAATGATCACAAATGCAAGGTGGATGCTGCCCTCCTCAGATGGGGTAATTCGATAGAGACTACAAAACAAAACAAAAGAAAGAATGCGTCAGCCTATACCTGCGTTGTGTCTGCACTATTGTCACTGTGCAACCTTATGGCCAACTGTGGGTCGCCACTCTTGTGAGTATCCACTTTTATTTTACAAATAAGGTACTCAATAAATGTGTCTGGTGTGTGCGCCTTCCTTTTTTAGTTTTGTACGCTTTTCTTCTACATGCTATCAGGAGCTAAAATTACCATAGCCCAAGCCTAGAAACAGCCCTTGGTTTTCTTAAGGGCAGCAAAGATTTCCTGGATAATGACTCAAGAAAAACTTGTTAGCGTCTTACTGGACAAGGCCAGGAAATTTGAACTAATTTGGGAACCTTGGGCATCGTTTCTCAATACCACTTTATGATCTCTTGTTCTTCTGCTATATTAAGTCCCTCCATCGGTGACTGTCTTCCTTCTTTCTCTCCTACTTCCCAAGATCCCTTTTTTGGTTTTATTTCAAGTTCAGTATGACATGGTCTAATTAGGGCAATAACTAGTTTGGCGTAAATAGGATAGCAGGTCTGGGAGTGGAGCTCCAGCTCCTCATCCCAGTTTTCCTTGCTTTTGTTTGGGCTGCGGTAGAATTTACGTCCCAGTAAAGCACAAAGACTCCCAGTAGTGTCTCTTTTCCCCATTTTTTTTTGCCCCTAGGGCACCTAGTGTTTTAACCCCCCCCCCAAAAAAAAACAGATCTTGTTCCCTTAAAGTATGTTATACAGCACAGTGCTTGTGCTGTGTCAGTTGGCCCCCCATGTCACCTGAAATACCTGGCTGATCCTGCCTAGCTATGCCGTTGCCCCTGTACTTTGACCATTATATATCAGGGCTGCTGAGCCCTGACACTGTGGTACCAGTGCATGCCCCCCCCCCCCCCCCCGCTGCTCTCATATCTGCAGCTAAATCCTGTAATCCCCTCTGTACCATAATAATAAGTGTCCCTGTTCCTGTGTAATGTACAAAATCTGCCGATCTGCACCTATATGAGCATGGCTCCTGGCACTGTTGGCTTTCTCTCCTCTCTCCTCTTTTCCCTCCTCCACAGCTGACCTCAGCCAGAGAGCTCAGCCCCACCCACTGGAGCAGTGAGCTGGAGAGAGAAGAAATCTGACAGTCAGCTGAGTGTCAGGAGTCATGCTCATATAAGTACAGATCGGCAGATATTTTTCATTGCACAACTGATTATTCTGTTCATTTTGAAATGTGTCAATAAAAAAGATTGAAAGTAAATAACATTGGCAGCCTGCAGATGTTTCAGATTTGTGGAGTAAACATAACACATATACATAACTGTACATGGTATTACATAACTGTAGTCATGGTTTAATTGAGTTGTATCTTAAGTATTATTATAGGTACCATCGATCTGTTGGTATAGTTTGACACTTGTAATTGTGGCTGCAGTGCTGGCTTGGGGATGGGCTTTGAGTGGGTGGACACTTGGGGTGCCACTTTCAGGCCAACCCTTTTCCTTTGAACTGAATACAGGGAAGGTCAGTGGTCAAGAGTTCCTTGGGGTCCACACTCCCTTATGCGGTTGCTGCTGCCAGGCCCCTCGCTTTGGATGGTGCTTGGGTGGAACACCCTGTACTAATGCATCAGAGCTGGCACCATTTTGTGCTTGCTCTGTGGTGGCATCTGTTTTGTTCAATGACGTCATCTGACATGCATGTTCACAGCAGAATTTTTGGTGTCCTCAGGCAGGGGGGGCTCATATAAGAGAGAAGTGGCTGGTAGAAGCATGCTGGATTCAGTGTGGATCTTCCACTAACAGTATTACTGGAATTGGGGTAAGTTCCTTTGTTTTGTGAGAACAATTATCTGTTACTTGTTGCCAACTAGTGGGCTATTTTGATCATTACACATTTGCAAGCTAATGGATATTTCACAGGGATCTGTGAGCTATATACTGTAAATATATATACAGTATCTCACTGTACACCCCTCACATTTTTGTAAATATTTTATTCTATCTTTTCATGTGACAACACTGAAGAAATGACACCATGCTACAATCTACAATGTAAAGTAGTGAGTGTACAGCTTGTATAACAGTGTAAATTTGCTTTCCCCTCAATAACTCAACACACAGCCATTAATGTCTAAACCGCTGGCAACAAAAGTGAGTACACGGGGGGTGTGGCCTGGCACTTCATGGAGACGGCAGCAGCATAGAGGAGCTCTGCTTACTCGCGGCCAAAATCACCCCTTTCCAGCCATCTTCTACCAACGGTGGGCAAATCAGACAAGAACATAGCTGGCTCCAAACAATACTGCTCACTTTCCACTCCGGGGACCCGCGGAATTACAGAATTATTTCAGCTCCAGACCCCCTGCACAAGCAGCAGGCCTGCTTTCAAGATGGAGCCACCTGGACATGAGGCTAAACACAGTGAGGATTCCCTGTCAGCTTCGGAAGATAGGGTAAGAGACGTCTCTCCCACAGACCATCCACTACAATTGTCTGAAATGACAAAAATAGCAGCAGACATAAAGAACACATTTTCCACAGCTATTACCGAGCTGAAGACAGACATACTGTCCCTCTCAGAGCGCATTACACATACTGAGAGATCTGCTGCTAAAAGAGACAGAGTTGTGACACGTTTGGAAACTGTAATAAACTCCCATGCAAACCACCTAATCCTCATGAACAGACACATGGAAGATTTAGATAATTGCTGAAGGAGACAGAATATCAGGATTAAAGGTGTGCCTGAAGCTGTGGAGCCAGCACAAATTAAACCAGCACTACAGACCCTGTTTAATAACCTGCTGGAGTGCCCCAAAGACACAGATATAGAATTTATTAGAGCCCACAGAACTCTACAACCATGTCCAGTTGACACAGCCTCACAGAGGGACATCATCTGCTGTATGCAAAGTTTCCCCCTCAAAGAGGAAATACTCAGCAAAGCTAGGAAAAGTGACTAGAGTTGATCGAACCCCCCAATGTTCGGGTTCGGTGGGTAGGCCGAACGTCGGGAAAAAGTCCGGGTTCGGTACCGAACGTTACCTGAACTTTATCCCGGACCCCGTACCCCATTGAAGTCAATGGGGACCCAAACTTTTCTGCACAAAAATGGCTGTAACAAAGTCCTGGCAAGTGCTAGAGGACTGCAAAAGGAAGTAATATGGGGGTAAGAGTAGGGCAAGTGTCCTACAAAAAAATGGGGATAGGGAAAATAAATTAAAATCAAATTAAAAAAAATGGGAAGGGGGGTTGGATGTGGAGTAGGAGCCTAGAGGTTAACTAGGCTGTGACCGTGGCAGTGTAGGTGGAAGTAGCGGTGGTGGAGGAGTAGGAGGAGGTAGCCAACACTGTTTTTTTTTTTTTTGTTTATAATTGGGGTAGCCCTCAAAATATTGAGGCATATTCAAAAATACGAATGGCTGTGTGAGTCCGATCTAAATGTCTATTCTACACAAGGTTCAGACAAGTCTTGTGGGATCCATGCCTGGTTCATTTTAATAAAGGTTAGCTTGTCCACATTGACTGTGAACAGGCGGCTGCGCTTGTCTGTGATAATGCCCCCTGCCGTGCTAAACACACTTTCAGACAATACACTGGCTGCGGGGCAGGCCAGCACCTCCAAGGCATAAACGGCAAGCTCAGGCCATGTGGCCAATTTGGAGACCCAGAAGTTGAATGGGGCAGACCCATCAGTCAGTACGTGTAAACGTGTGCACACATACTCTTCCACCATGTTGCTGAAATGCTGCCTCCTGCTAAGACGTTGCCTATCGGCTGGTGGTGCTGTTTGTTGTGGCGGGCTGCTGACAAAGCTTTGCTGCATTTCGGCCATGCTAACCCTGCCTTCTGAGGTGCTGGCGGTGCCACAGCTGCGTTGGCAGCCTCTTCCTCCTCCTCCCCTGCCTTCGCCTTGTGCTTCCACTGAGCCCCCGGTGTCATTTGGGAATGCCCTCAGCAGCGCATCTACCAGTGTGCGCTTGTAGTCGCGCATCTTCCTCTCACGCTCCAGTGAGGGAATTAAGGACGGCACGTTGTCCTTGTAACGGGGATCCAGCAGGGTGGCCACCCAGTAATTGGCACACGTTACAATTTGGGCAACTCGGCTGTCGTAGCGCAGGCACTGCAGCATGTAGTCGGCCATGTGTGCCAGGCTGCCCAGAGGCAAAGACAAGCTGTCCTCTGTGGGAGGTATATCATCTGTGTCCTCCGTATCCCCCCAGCCACACTCCAGTGATGCCCACGAGCTGCATTGGGTGCCACCCTGCTGTGGTTCCTCCTCCTCCTCATGATCTTCCTCGTCCTCCAGAACTGTGCCCTGGCTTGAATATTTTTGACTTGGCTATGCTGGTGCAGGAACCCACCCTCCGAGCCACTTGTGAATGACTGGCCTGATAACTGTGGAAATGATTCCTCTTCCTCCTCCTACTCCTCATCCTCCTGTGCCACATCCTCTTTCATCATGGCCCGAAGTGTTTTTCAAGGAGACATAAAAGTGGGATAGTAACGCTGAGAACAGCGTCATCGGCACTGGCCATGTTGGTGGAGTACTCAAAACACCGCAATACGCTACACAGCTCTCGCATGGAGGCCCACTCGTTGGTGGTGAAGTGTTGCTGTTCCGCAGAGCAACTGATCCGTGCGTGCTGCAGCTGAAACTCCACTATTGCCTGCTGCTGCTCGCACAGTCTCTCCAGCATGTGCAAGGTGGAGTTCCACCTTGTGAGCACGTCGCATATGAGGCGGTGAGCGGGTAGGCCGAAGTTCCGCTGCAGCGCAGACAGGCGAGCAGCAGCAGGGTGAGAACGCTGAAAGTGCGCACAGATGGCCCAAACTTTCTGCAGCAGCTCTGACATATCCGGGTAGTTTTTTAGAAAATTCTGTACCACCAAAATCAGCACATGCGCCAGGCAAGGGATGTGCGTCTAACAGGCTAGGCCCGGAGCCACTACGAGATTTCGGCCGTTGTCGCACACCACCAGGCTGGGCTTGAGGCTCAGTGGCAACAACGACTCATTGGTCTGTTGTTCAATGCCCGTCCACAGCTCCTGCACAGTGTGGGGTTTATCCCCCAAACATATCAGTTTTAAAACAGCCTGCTGTCGTTTCCCCCTGGATGTGCTGATGTTGGTGGTGAAGGTGTTATGCTGAGCGGATGAGGAGGTGGAAGAGGAGGAGGAAGCGCAGTAGGAGGAGGAGGCAACAGGAGGCAAAGAGAAATGCCCTGCAATCCTCAGTGGGGGAAGGACATGCGCCAAAAGGCTAGCCAGCTCAGGCCCAC
Organism: Glandirana rugosa; assembly: GCA_018402905.1. Classification (NCBI taxonomy): domain Eukaryota; kingdom Metazoa; phylum Chordata; class Amphibia; order Anura; family Ranidae; genus Glandirana; species Glandirana rugosa. The sequence continues at coordinate 62,378 of BLSH010418075.1, read as the reverse complement.
CTGCCACTACATTTGCCCAGTGTGCAGTTAGCGAGATGTAGTGGCAGCTGGGAACCACGTACTGTGGGACAGCCACCGCCATCAGGTTTTTGAAACTGTCCGTGTCCACCAGACGGAATGACAGCATTTCAAAGGCCAGGAATTTTGCAATGCTGGCATTCAGGGCCAGGGATCGCAGGTGGGTAGGGGGGTACTTCCTCTTTCTCTCCAGTGTTTAGGAGATGGAGAGCTGTAAGCTTTCATTGGACCATGGTGTTGAAATGCTTGGGGATGGTGGCGGACATGATGGCGTTGCTGTCATATCGTCTGTTTGCTGGGTGGCAGGTGACACTGTCACAGTAGAGGTCGAGGAAGAGGCCGAGGCAGCAGCAGAAGAGGAAGCAGGAGGAGGCCGAGACCTTTCTTGGATTTTGAGGTAATTATTCCAATGCAGCTTGTGCCTTGAATTTAGATGCCTGATCCTGGGGGTTGTGCTCAGGTTTAGAACATTTATGCCCCGGCTCAGGCTATCATTGCACAGCTTGCAAACCACTTGTGTCTTGTCGTCAGCACATTGTCTGAAGAACTGCCACGTGGGGGAACGCCTTTGAGCTGCCTTTGGTGTGCTAGGTCCCTTTGTGCGGTGGGAAGTAGCAGGCATACTGTCTAGGGGACGCTCGCTCCGCTTTTGCAACCTGCTTCCTCTTTTGCTGTGCTGGTGCCTCTGTGCGACCACCACCTCTTCCTCCAAACTGCACACGTAACTCGCATGACCCTCCTCCTCCCCATCATCTTCCACCCACCCTTCACCACTGCCCTCCTTGTCAGTCTGCACACTGAGGAAAGCTGCAGCAGTTGGCACCTGTGTTTTGTCATCATCAGAGACGTGCTGCGCTGGTGTTTCCATGTCCTCATCCTGAAACAGAAGTGGTTGGGCATTGGTGCACTCAATGTCTTCCACTTCTGGGGCAGCGCTATATGGATGGCCCACGGAAAGCACACCAGGAGAGTCATCAAAAATCATAAGAGTCTCTTGCAGGACTTGGGGCTCAGACTGCCTGGCTAATTTACAAGGGGCTGAGGTGAAAGACAGATGGCCATGTGGTTCAGGTGATAAATCTGACCTTTCATCATGGGACCAGGAGGGAGACAATGTGAAAGAACTGGAGGCATTGTCAGACACCCAATCTACTATCACCTGTACTTGTTCTGGCCTCACCAATCATGGAGGGGCATACGGGCCTACCATATACCGGTGAAGGTTCTGTTGGCTACCTGAGGAAGATGTTTCCCTTGTGCATGTAGCTGTCACACCTCGACCACGTCCTCTCCTTCCAACACCACCAACACCAGCAGCACCAGCATCACCAGCAGCACCATGACCACGTCCCTTATTTGCTCTCCTCATTGTGCCCACAAATGTACTATGTAGCCCTATTTAAGTATTTATTAATACCAATTAATACCTTCTTTTTTTTAAAAAACACCAACGTAGACGGACTTTTTATTTTGGTGCAAAAAATGCACAGCTCACACCAACAGCTAGAACCTCTCCCTTTAGAACTAGGAGATGATTTTTGAACAATAATCTGTCCCTCTAAGCAGCAGCTGGAACCTCTCCCTATAGAACTAGGAGATGATTTTTGAACAATAATCTGTCCCTCTAAGCAACAGCTGGAACCTGGCCCTATAGCAGTAGCCGATGATTTTTGAACAATAATCTGTCCCTTTAAGCAACAGCTGGAACCTGGCCCTATAGGAGTAGCCGATGATTTTTGAACAAAAATCTGTCACTTACAGCAACAGCTAGAACCTCTCCCTTTAGAACTAGGAGATTATTTTTGAACAATAATCTGTCCGTCTAAGCAACAGCTGGAACCTCTCCCTATAGAACTAGGAGATGATTTTTGAACAATAATCTGTCCCTCTAAGCAACAACTGGAACCTGGCCCTATAGGAGTAACCGATGATTTTTGAACAATAATATGTCACTTACAGCAACAGCTAGAACCTCTCCCTTTAGAACTAGGAGATGATTTTTGAACAATAATCTGTCCCTCTAAGAAACAGCTGGAACCTGGCCCTATAGGAGTAGCTAATGATTTTTGAACAATAATATGTCCCTCTAAGCAACAGCTGGAACCTGGCCCTATAGGAGTAGCCGATGATTTTTGAACAACAATCTGTCACTTACAGCAACAGCTAGAACCTCTCCCTTTAGAACTAGGAGATGATTTTTGAACAATAATCTGTCCCTCTAGGCAACAGCTGGAACCTCTCCCTATAGAACTAGGAGATGATTTTTGAACAATAATCTGTCCCTCTAAGCAACAGCTGGAACCTGGCCCTATAGGAGTAGCCAATGATTTTTGAACAATAATCTGTCCTTCTAAGCAACAGCTGGAACCTGGCCCCATAGGAGTAGCCGATGATTTTTGAACAATAATCTGTCACTTACAGCAACAGCTAGAACCTCCCCCTTTAGAATTAGGAGATGATTTTTGAACAATAATCTGTCCCTCTAAGCAACAGCTGGAACCTGGCCCTATAGGAGTAGCCAATGATTTTTGAACAATAATCTGTCCCTCTAAACAACAGCTAGAACCTGGCCCTATAGGAGTAGCCGATGATTTTTGAACAATAATCTGTCACTTACAGCAACAGCTAAAACCTCTCCCTTTAGAACTAGGAGATGATTTATGAACAATAATCTGTCCCTCTAAGCAACAGCTGGAACCTCTCCCTATAGAACTTGGAAATGATTTTTGAACAATAATCTGTCCCTCTAAGCAGAAGTCTCTACCTAGTGCAGTCAGATTGTTCTGTAATGCAGGGTTTGATCTGCAATCTGTCACTCAAAGCAGAAGTGTGTGATATCTTAAATTACTCCACAATCAGATCGTTGTGTAATGCAGGCTGAGGTCTGCAATCTGTCCCTCAGAGCAACAGTAGTAGTAATCTCAGGATGCAGGATGAGATGTTAAAATGTCTGCAATCTGTCCATCACAAAAACGCTGGCAGCTTCCTCTCCCTACACTAGTCAGAGTCTCAGAGAGCATGTGACTGCAGCATCAAGTGACTCCAGCTTATAAAGAGGCTGGGTCACATGATGCAATGGCCATTCACAGCCATGCCATTAGTAGGCATGGCTGTGATGGCTTCTAAGGGCAAACCAGTGAAATGCTTGTTGATTGGCTGCCCTGCAGCTATTCAACATGTGTGATCAACTACCAGAACCCGAACCCAAACATTTTCTGAAATGTCCGGGTTCGGGTTCGGGTCCGGTTCCCGGACACCCCAAAGTTCGGTACAGACCCGAATGTTACAGTTCGGGTCCGCTCAACACTAAAAGTGACATGATTCAATTTAATGACAGCACCATTTGCCTATACCAGGATCTATCCCCCATAATGCTCCAGAACAGGAGAGCATTGCGCCCTCTGCTTGAGTTGCTAAAGGAGAAAGATGGAGATTTTCTTTTGCATTGAATGCTACTCTTCATGGCAAACAATTTTACATAAGGAATCCTGGATTTTTTGATCAATTAAATCTACCATTGATAGAACGTCCTGAATTGTATAAGGAGTTTTGCTTGCCAACACAGGACTCTACACCTCCACATACTCCACCGGCCTCCCCATCTAAACCACCGTCCTCCAAAAAATCCAAACAGGGAAAACACACTGGGGATTACACCAGTCTGTCTCCGTACCTGACCAAAGGCCACAGATCCAGGGATTACACCTGAGGAGTACATATCCACATTTATATCTTTTACTCTGGCCCTTGAGCCCAATATTTTTTCCTGGACCTATAAGCAATTGAACTTGTATCAACGACATAAACCTTCGTCTTTGGCACCTAAGTGCTTTACTGAGGACACCTAGAGTTTATTCTTGGTCATTATACCTTCTTTTGGAGCATTATCAGTCATTTATCACTGATCACAGGCATTGACTGATCATATCCCAATATATTCAAACTCTTAAGAGCTACACAATGTAGAAGTCCTAACATGATCATTCCTAGCATAAATCTTGGCCGAAAGGCCCCCCTATTGACAACATAAAGCAACAAAGCACTGTAAGGTCATTACCTATAACACAATTATGCCTCAAGGAAAAAGCCTATATTTACAACAATTTTACATTAGACCCAAGACTACAACCAGACTGTATGAGTCCAATACCCAGAGAAGCCACTGATGACACAGAACCACAGACTTCAACAGGAACTAAACTTACAACTTGATTTTATGATCTCAGTGTCCTGAAATGTCACTGATCACACCTAATGGCTAATAGGGGAAAAAGAAGAGAAAGAGGTGAAAATTGTTTTTTGTTTTCTCTTTTTTATGTTCATACAGAACTAACCGCTATAGATACCTCAAGTTGGACAATTTCCTTACTATAGCAGGCCGGCTGGCCTTATTACTATCATGTTGATAGAGGCTCTCCATCTTGGGATCTGGCCCAGATCTGATCCATATTGTCTGACGTCACCCATGTTGCCCAGGTTAACCAGTATTTTACGCATCAATTGTTTAACACTGTACCTCCTATATTGATCAGTGGACCATGCATTACACCAAAATATGAGTTTGTCATTACACAACCTCTATTGCCACACCTCCTAGCAAAACTGTTTGGATATCAGGTCTCATCCTATAAAAGAAAAATAGACCTAACTTCTACACAGTTAGATCATGGCCCAGTGATCAAATAGAATTGATATCTTTTGATCAGAAACTACACTGTACAATTTGACACCCTGTTATAAACCCTGTTTAGAATGGAAAGGGATGTTGACAGGATTTTGTAACATCTCCTTGTCCTCACGACGCCCACCAAACTCACACATTGACTGGAAAGGGCTAACATTTTATAGTTTTACTAGAAGCTGTTACTCACTGCGGCCACGGGTGATGACTCACAGTTGTCCTCTATTTACGTTTGTTTTAGAGTTATAAAAGTTGAATACATCTACGTTATACATTAACCACCTCCCACTACCCCCACACAGGTGGTGGTTTACCTTGCCTATAAAGCAGATAAACTACTCCGACATTTTTTCTCCTTAGTTTATTCTTCGGAGACGTTAACTTAAGTTCTTTAAGGTTATCCTATTTTTAGGGCTCACCACAGCGGGACTACACAATTTGCTATCGTTACTTGCTCATTTTATATAAGATTTGTATCCCCTCTGACCTTGATTTCTGACGTTCCTCCTTTCTCTTATTTCCTTCACTCCTGAGTAGAGTTGATCGAACCTCTAGAAGTTCGGGTTCTGCTGGTTCGGGTCCGGACAGAACCCGAACTTTGACCCGGACCCCGAACCCCATTGAAATCAATGGGGACCCAAACTTTTAGGATCTAAAATGGCTGTAAAAAAGTCCTGGAAAGTCCTAGAGGTCTGCAAAAGGAGGGAAATGTGGGTAAGGGTTGGATATGTGCCCTACAAAGAAATGGGGACAGGGAAATAACTTAAAAGCATTTTTAAACAAAAATCACATAAAAAAATCAAAAATGGAGGTTGATGTGGACCATCTTCAAACTTTGTGTGAAAAGTATTAATTAGCGGGAGAAGCCATATCACTGTTCTAAAATCATTTTCAAACTGTGTGAAAAAAGTATAAATTAGCTGGGAGAACCCATATCACTGTTCTACAATCATCTGAAAACTGTGTATGAAACTTAAACAATAACCGGGAGAAGCCATATCCCTGTTCTAAAATCATCAGCAAACTGTGTGTGAAACTTAAAAAATAGCCCGGAGAAGCCATATCCCTGTTCTAAAATCATCTGCAAACTGTGTGTAAAACTTAAACAATAACCGGGAGAAGCCATATTGTCAGGATTGAGCTCACCTACAGGTGGCGCTGTGCTGCTCTGGGATGGTTGCTGCAGCTCCAGTGGCCACCAGCGGGTGTCTCCCCAGAGCCAGCAAGCTGTAGCAATCAGTCTGTCAGGATTGAGCTCACCTACTGGTGGCGCTGTGCTGCTCTGGGCTGGTTGCTGCAGCTTCAGTGGCCACCAGCAGGTGTCTCCCCAGAGCCAGCAAGCTGTAATAATTGAGCCACACCTGGGTTCAGCCATGGATGGCTATTTAAGTCTGTTCCTCCCTTTCCCCAGTGCGTCACGATTCAGTTTGCCTTCCTGCTGATAGAGATCCTGCTTTGCCTGTTTCTCCCCACCTTGCTTCTTGTCCCTTGCCTTGCATCCGCCTTGATTCCCCCGTTTACCCTGTACCCTTGTCCAGAGCTAGCTGTAGTGTGCAGTGTAGGTGTTAGTGTTTTTGTCAGGTTTGGGTTTGGTTTTCTGGTGTTGTTTATGTTCACTGTTTGCTGTGTTTGTTTATTGCTGTGCACTGTTAATAAACTGTCTCTTATAC
>BLSH010418075.1:29445-51844 GCA_018402905.1 Glandirana rugosa | reverse complement strand
CGACATCAAAGTGTGTGTCTAACGTCTACAAACTTCTTGTCACTATAGTATAGTGACAAGAAGTTTGTAGATGTTTGACACACACTTCTCGCTTTGGGATACGGACAAGAAGAGATACGACATCAAAGTGTGTCTTCAAACATCTGCAATCTGTGTGTGAAACTACAGCATAGAGAAGAACAGGCATATGGTTTCGCTCTTCACACACAGTTTGCAGATGTTTGAAGAACAGTGATATGATATGTCCGGAAACTGGGTGTAACACTTTCAATAAAACCTGGACAAACAGAACTACTGTTCTGCAAACACCTGGAAACTGTGTGTAACACTTTAAATAAAACCGGGCGAACCCATATCACTGTTCTGCAAACATCTGGAAACTGTGTGTAACACTTTAAATAAAACCGGGACAAACAGAACTACTGTTCTGCAAACATCTGGAAACTGTGTGTAACACTTTCTATAAAACCGGGACAAACAGAACTACTGTTCTGCAAACATCTGGAAACTGTGTGTGGCACTTTAAATAAAACCGGGCAAACCCATATCACTGTTCTGCAAACATCTGGAAACTGTGTGTAATACTTTCAATAAAACCGGGACAAACAGAACTACTGTTCTGCAAACATCTGGAAACTGTGTGTAACACTTTAAATAAAACCGGGACAAACAGAACTACTGTTCTGCAAACATCTGGAAACTGTGTGTAACACTTTAAATAAAACCGGGCGAACCCATATCACTTCTGCAAACATCTGGAAACTGTGTGTAACACTTTCAATAAAACCGGGACAAACAGAACTACTGTTCTGCAAACATCTGGAAACTGTGTGTAACACTTTCAATAAAGCCGGGACAAACAGAACTACAGTTCTGCAAACATCTGGAAACTGTGTGTGAAACTGTAGCATAGAGAAGAACAGGGATATGGTTTCGCTCTGCTATAGTTTCACATAAAGTTTTTAGATGATTTTAGAACAGTGATATCATATCACTGTTCTAAAATCATCTAAAAACTCTATGTGAAACTATAGCAGAGCAAAACCATATCCCTGTTCTTCTCTATGCTACAGTTTCACACACAGTTTTCAGATGTTTGCAGAACAGTAGTTCAGTTTGTCCTGGTTTTATTTAAAGTGTTACACACAGTTTCCAGATGTTTGCAGAACAGTAGTATGGTTTCTCCCGGTTTTAGTTAAAGTGTTACACACAGTTTCCAGATGTTTGCAGAACAGTGATATGGGTTCTCCCGGCTTATTTATACTTTTTTTGACACAGTATGAAGATGATTTTAGAACAGTGATATGGCTTCTACCGTTAATTAATACTTTTCAGACCCAGTTTGAAGATGGTCCACATCCACCTCCATTTTTGATTTTTTATGTTTTTTTTTTTTTTTTAATATTTAAAGTTATTTCCCTGTCCCCATTTCTTTGTAAGGCACTTATCCCACCCTTACCCCCATTTTCCTTCCTTTTGCAGACCTCTAGGACTTTCCTGGACTTTTTTCACACAATTTTCAGAACTTTTAGTAAAATTACCAGAACCCCGAACCCGGACTTTTTTTGAAAAGTCCGGGTTCGGGTCCGGGTCCCAGACACCCAAAAGTTCGGTACTGACCAGAACTTTATAGTTCGGGTTTGCTCAGCTCTACTCCTGAGACAGTTTATTAAACTACTTAAGCCTCAAATATGACTTTTTCATCACTTGGAGAAAAACCTTTCCTAGTCTTATTAAATATGAGAGGCCTAAACATTCCAGAGAAATGAGTAACCATGCTGAGGGAACTACAAAAGACAAAACCCAACATAGCATTCCTCCAAGAAACACACTTTAAGACTAGAACCACCCCAAAGATTTATAGCAAACATTATACACAGGTATTTCACGATACCAACGCAATTTCTAAATCTAAAGTTGTATCGATTTTGCTCCATAAAAATTCAGGCTTTGAAGTCACGGTCCAGTTGTCAGATCCAAATGGAAGATATCTTTTCATTAAAGGACAGTGGGGAGGTATGCCCATCACACTGGACAATGTGTATTTTCCATATTCTGCCCATGTCACTTTTTGCCAACAAGTCACAGATGAGCTAAAAAGCTTTGCAAATGGATGCATAGTAATGGGAGGTGACTTTAATATACCACTAAATCCCCTACAAGATATGTCTAATAATAAATCTAGTGTGCCCTATAATAAAATTCATAAAATTCAAAAATTGCTAAACTCACTTACCCTGATAGACTCCTGGCGTATGGTGAACCCCTCTGATAGGGACTATACATATTTCTCCTCTCTACACAAAAAACATACACACATTTTCATATCTCAAAGAGATTTACCACAATCAAAAAGAATAAAGGCAACACTTGGCGACTAAACCCCTCTCTCCTCACTGATAACACAAGGCAATCAAAAGTCGCCGAAACAATAAAAACCTATCTCTCAGATAATGATACTAATGATCTCTCTCCACTAACCATTTGGGCAGCACGTAAGAGTGTGATTAGGGGGCAACTGATGAAAATGGGTTCACAAAAGAAAAGAGAAGCAGAAAGAGAAATTGGGGACCTGGTTTCTAAGATACACCAACTAGACCATCAACACAAACAAACACTAGCGCAACAGGCTGCCGTGGAACTACTAGAACTGCGTAAAAAACTACAATCCCTTCTAACCCTAAAAGCAAAAATAATTATATTTTTAAAAAAAAGGATTTTACTTTGAACACGGTGATAAAACTGGAAAATATTTTGCCAAAGCTCTTAAGGAATCCCAATTAGCCAACAATATTAATGCTATTAAGAACAGAAAAGGCCACCGCACACACGAGACAGAAAAAATAGCCCAGATCTTTAAAAAATTATATTCAGACCTTTATCACCTGCCAAAAACTCACAAACCTGGTGACCAGGGCCGGACTGGCCATAGGGCAGACCGTGCATTTGCCTGGTGGGCCGGGGCCGCCCGCTCCATGGCCGGGTGATGACCGGGCTGCACAGTGGGAGATAAGCGGCAACCGCAGCCTGGACAGGGTTAACACAGTCCGCCGCTCACCTACCGCTATGCAGCCATGCCTGGGCGGGTACACAGGGTGCTCTTCTCCTTGAGTGCAGTGGTCGCGATGTGACTGGGGATAGGCGAGCCGTGGAATACCAGCGTATATCCCCTGCTCGCCCCCTTCTCCTGTCAGCAATGCACATTGGAGATCTCATCTTGTTCACCGCCCAGTGCCCTGTTTGCTTCCCCTCTCATCAGAAGAGGCTAGGGGAGCATTGTGGGACATGTACTCCCGAAAGACTGTCAGTCCCATTGTTGTCTACAGGCAGCGGTCTTCAGCCCCCAGCATACACTCTCCTGGGGAAAAGACTGAGAGCATGGAACCCTGGAACAAGTTACATGTGACTGCTACAGGAAAAAGAGGATTGTGCTGGGGGAAGCCAGAGAAAGAGCCATGCTGTAACCGCACCACCAGAAAGAGTGTCACGCTGTAACTGCACCACCAGAGAGAGTGTCACACTGTAACCGCACCACCAGAGAGAGCACCATGCTGTAACCGCACCACAGAGAGAGAGCCACGCTGTAACCGCACCAGCAGAGAGGGCACCACGCTGTAACCGCATCACCACAGAGAGTGCCACGATGTAACCGCACCACCAGAGAGAGAGCCATGCTGTAACCGCACCACCAGAGAGAGAGCTACACTGTACCCATACCACCAGAGAGAGAGCCACGCTGTAACCGCACCACCAAAGAGGGCTACACTGTACCTGCATCACCAGAGAGAGAGAGTGTCATGCTGTACCTGCACCACCAGAGAGAGCGCCACGCTTGTAACCACACCACCAGAGAGAGCGCCACGCTGTAACTACACCACCAGAGAGAGTGCCCACTGTACTAGAAACCACCAGAGAGAGAGCTACACTGTACCCACACCACCAGAGAGAGAGTGTTACTCTGTACCTGCATCACCAGAGAGAGAGTGCCACGCTGTTCCCACTCCACAGGAGAGAGAGCACCATGCTGTACTCACACCACCAGAAAGAGAGTGCCGCACTGAAACCCGGAAGCACCAGAGAGAGAGCCACGCTGTACCCACACCACCAGAGAGAAAGCGCCTGGTCTGCAGTCTCTGACCATCTCTTGCATCATGTCTGCAGTCTCTGACCATCTCTTGCTTCATGTCTGCAGTCTCTGAACATCACTTGCATCATGTCTATGTGGACTCTGATGTAAGGGTGGTCTATGTGGACTCTGATGTAAAGGGGGTCTGTGCAGACTCTGATGTAAGGGGGGGTCTGTGAGACTCTGATGTAAGGGGGGGTCTGTGTGGACTCTGATGTAAGGGGGGTCTGTGTGGACTCTGATGTAAGGGGGGTCTGTGCAGACTCTGATGTAAGGGAGGTCAGTGCGGACTCTGATGTAAGGGGGTCTGTGCAGACTCTGATGTAAGGGGGGTCTGTGCGGACTCTGATGTAAGGGGATCTGTGCGGACTCTGATGTAAGGGGGGGTCTGTGCAGACTCTGATGTAAGGGGGGTCTGTGAGGACTCTGATGTAAGGGGATTCTGTGCGGATTCTGATGTAAGGGGGTGTCTGTGCGGACTCTGATGTAAGGGAGTAGGGGGCGGGAGGAGCTTGAAATCTGCACAGTGAGCAGAGAGTAAAACTGTGATTACAGAGAAAAGGAGGGGGCATGATTGCAGGGGACACTGTACTATAAAGGGGACTGCACTGTAATCATTACAGTGCCCCTTTACAGTCCCCTTTATATCACAGTGTCCCTTTACATTACAGTGTGGAGGACTGACACCAGGCACCCCCGCAAATGCCTACTGACACCCCCCCTTCCTGGGTTGCTGGAAAAATTGGCTGCTCAGTCTAAAATGCCTATTTTTTGTCCCAGTCCGAGCCTGCTGGTGACCTACATGGGACAAGACCACAGATAATAAAGGAATACCTGACATGCAGCAGAATGCCTAAACTAGAGGAGGATGAAGCTCAGCATTTAGAAGCACCCATTACTGAAACAGAATTCATTTCAGCAATTAAAACTCTCAAAATTGGGAAGAGCCCTGGCTCAGATGGCTTTACTGCCCATTATTATAAAAATGTCACTAACTTACTCACCCCACACCTTCTAAAAGCACTCAATCATTTGCAGAAACCCCAGTAGATCCAAGAAGACTTTCTAATGGCACACGTCACATTGAACCCTAATTTCAACAAAGATGCAATAGAATGCTCTAATTATAGGCCAATCTCCCTGCTCAACTTGGACCTGAAGCTGTTTGCAAATGTTCTAGCAAATAGCTTGTGCCCGCTTATTGGCTCAGAGCAAGTGGGATTCATGCCAGGCAGAGAAGCAAGGGACAATGTGACGAAAGCCTTGAACTTAATATATATAAAGCTCAGTCAACTGACATGGAAGGAATGCTTCTTTCTACAGATGCTGAAAAGGCCTTCTATAGGGTCTCCTGGAACCTTCTACTCACTACATGCTCTCACATAGGCCTAAAATTCAACACATGGATTTTTATACCAATCTCCGAGGGCAAAACTAAAAATAAATAGCACTCTATCCGATCCTGTACTCATCCTGTACTCATTCACAATGGTAACCGACAAGGATGTCTGATACACAATATTTCAGCGCCACCCCAACTACATGTGATATTAATAATAGTAAAAAATATATAATATATAATATATGATAAGTGATTTTCCAAGTAAACTTTCAAAACTTAATCAAATTCAACACAAAGTCCATAAGTGTCCATAAGGAATGTCAAAAATCAACCATTGATGTAATAGATAACCATATGTGTCCATAAAAAAATATTGGAAATCAACCGTTGGTATGATAAAGTTACCATAGGTGCTCTTCAGTGAATTAAATAAACAAGTGAACAATAAGTGCAGAAAACGTGCCAGGTGCCAGGATCCCTCTTGTGTCCCCACTCACCGAAGCGAATGGACCCACTGCTTTTCAGTCAGCAGGTCAGATGGGCTAGATAATGGTAAACGATGGTTCCCGGCTGAACACTGCACCAGATATGAATGGCTCCTTCCCAATTGATGGCAGACCTTAGTGTCTCAAAAGAGCAGAGGGACAACCATAGTGCGTACCGTACAAACAGGATTTATTGCGCATAAAAGAATTTTACTTACAAAATGAAGACTTTAAAACCGCATCAAATAGCACAGCGTGCAGACATTGAGGTAGCGTCCGCCTCTCCTACGCCGCCGCCGGACGTGATGCAATCGGCTACGAAGGACCGGAAGTGGCGTCAACGCGTTTCGCTTCCTATGTCAAAGCGTCATCACGGACGTTGATTTCCGGTCGTTCTCCATGTTTTATCCATAGAGGGACCGCCCACCAATTCAGCTCAGCTGAGATGGGTTTCCCTCCTTGACTGACACCTCCGCTCCACGCAGCCGATCACAGCACAGCACCATCTTGTGGCGGGAAGGAGAAACCACACTCTAAAACATTTATAAATATCCACAACAATTGCTAGCCATTAGTGAGGGACAAGGGCGGTCACAAGGCATTGTTACCATGTCCCCTCCTCACATTAAGCTGTCCCAAACAATAAGGCAACATTTATTCCAGTGGCAGCAATGGTTATAAAATATATTAATAAAACTGTATCTTAAACTATAAAAATATATATAAAAATATACATAAAATTATACATAAAAAATATGTGCAAAATATTTTAAATGTCTTTCTGATATGATCCCTATATATGAAATGAATGGGAAAAGGAAAAAAGAAAAAAGAAAAGAAGCAAGAAAAAGGAAGCAAGAAAAAAGGAAGGGGGAAAAAGGGGAAAAAAGGGGAAGGTGATAGGGAGAAAAGGGGGGATAATGGGGAAAGGGAAAAAAAAGGGAAAAAAAAAAAGGGCAGGGGGGAGGGGAGGAGGGGAAGGGGAGGGGAGGAGGGGGGAAACAAAATGAAAGCCCCCACCAATTGCAATAGTCCCATTCATTTCATTTAGGGAGATAAATGAAGTATATCAGAAGCGAGGGATGGGTTGAGTCAACTAATGTAGGAAGGGCTGGATCGCATCTTACCAGTTGGCCAAAAAACAGTTAATATCTAGCTCAATGTTGAGTCCCAGCGGATCCAAAGTGCCCATCCTGTGAATCCACTGCGACTCATTTTGCGATATGGCCCTAGTGCGATTCAGCCCCCTCCAATGTTCCTCTACTCTATCGATGCCACAAAAGGTGTGAATGCTAGGGTCCCTATTGTGGCATAACCTAAAATGGTTTGACAGGCTGTGGTGTCTAAATCCCTTTTTAATATTATAAACATGTTCTCTGAGTCCGTCCCGAAGTCTACGTGTTGTGCGGCCTATGTATTGTAGGCCGCAAGGACACGAGAGGAGATATGTGACGAAGGATGTATCACATGAAATAAACTTCTTGATTTGGTATGCTCTTCCCATGGTGGTAGATGTGAAATGTGCAGTCATCCTCTGTCTAAAACGGGAGACCTTACACATAACGCATCTACCACAACTATAAAAACCAACCTGGTCAAGAAAAGTGACTGTTTCGACGAGGGGGTCAACAACATTATGGGCCAATTTTAAGCGTAAAGTGGGAGGTCTTTTATAAACAAATTGGGGTTTCTTAGGTATAATACCTTGGAGTATTTTATCTTGCAGGAGCAGTGGCCAATGTGTTCGAATGATTTTCTCAAATTGTTTATACTCTCTGATGTAGCCAGTCATAAATGAAAGGCCAATGTCTGACGTCCTGGGTGACTTATCCTTAAACAACATTTCCCTATCTGCATCTCTAATGGTCTGTTTGGTATTTTCAAGGGATTTCCTATTATATCCTTTTTCGACGAATCGTTCAAGGATTACTTGCACCTGTAAATCATAATCATTGAGGGTGTGGCAGTTTCATCTTATCCTGAGCATTTGACCCCTTGGAATACTGTTCAACCACCTCGGATGGTGGCAGCTTCCAAGGGGTATATACCCATTCCGGTCGACCTCTTTAAAAAAGGTCTTGGTACAAAGTCTGTCCTCTTGTTTATAGATCGTTAGATCCAAGAAATTAATGACATCTCTGTCAATTTGTTCTGAGAAAGAGATCCCTACTGCATTCTCTCCCATTTGTTTGAGGAAACTTGCAAGGGACTCATATGTACCCTCCCAAATAACCAGAATATCGTCAATATATCTTTTGTACATTTTGAGCATGGGGGAGGGTTAGCATATATAGCCTTTGCTTCCCACCAGCTCATAAAGATATTTGCGACTGAGGGGGCATATTTAGCCCCCATTGCAACACCTTTGATTTGCCTGTAATACTTTTTATTGAACCAAAAGTAGTTGTGGCTCATGGCGACCTCCAGTAATTCTAGCAAAAACTCTTTTTGTTATTTTTTTATTTCAGTATCATCCAAAGCCCATCTGATTGCATCAATGGCATAATTTTGCCTAATGTTGGTGTAAAGTGAATTTACATCCACACTTGCCAGTAGACATGCATCTCCAACTCGAACCTCCTTAAGGAGACCAATTAGTTCTTTGCTGTCCCTAAGGTAAGCAGGGAACTGTTTGGCCAATGGTTGGAAAAATACATCCAAATATTCACCGGCTCTAGCAAACAGTCCCTCAATCCCACTTATTATTGGTCTGCCAGGGGGCCTGAGGGGATCTTTGTGCATCTTAGGCAGTTGGTAAATGACTGGCAATCTTGGGGCATCAGGGATCAGGTATCTTGCTTCTCTCTTGTTAACAATCCCTTTGCTCAGAGCTTTTTTAACTAATTTCTTAAGTTTGGCCTTGTATTTTATAGTGGGATTACCTTTAAGTTCTTCATATGTTTCTTTATCATTGACCAACCTGTTTAGTTCCTGTATGTAATCAGACTTATTGAGAATGACAAGACCGCCGCCCTTGTCGGCAGCTCTGATCACTATGTCTTTTTGTTTTTCTAATTTCTTTATTCCTTCTTCTATATCTTTTTTTGTTTAACATGCTGAACCTTCAGGGTTGCTAGGTCCTGTTCCACTGCTTGTTTAAAGCTATCCACAAAGTGGTTCCCAGCCACCTTGGGGTTAAACGTGGAATTGTTCCTGAGCATGGTATGTAAATATTCACTACTATTGGGATTATTCACAATTTGTTTTGCGGCAAAATGTTTCTTAATATTAATTTTACGCATACATTTCTGGAGGTCGATATATAAATCAAATTTATCTAAGTGTCTATCAGGCGCGTATTTTAAACCTAATGAAAGCAATTTATAATCATCTTCTGAGAACTCAACTTGACTGAGATTGAAAATACCATTTTTTAGGAGGTTCTTTTTCTTTTTCCTTTTACCTCCTCTGCATCCTCTGGCTCTATTTCGCTTGTGGGGTTGGGTATAACTTGTGAGTAGACCATGGCATCCCATGGTCTCCAATTCCCTCCTTCCACGGGGTAGGGGCGACTCCTCCCCCTTCCCCTGTTGAAGGGTACTCCCCTCCCTCTCCTTGGTGGTCCCCCTGATCCCCTTCTCTGAAAATCCCCTTGTTGATATGGTTGTCTAAATTGACCTCTGTTTCCTCTTGGGGGGTAGGCCATATACTGCCCAGATTGATTCGGGTAATAGCCCCCACCTTCATAGCCTCCATCTTGACGGCCATAATGCTGGGGGGAATAGGCCCAATCCTCCTGCAGAGGACCATATCTATTACCTACAGGTACAGAATATTTGGGGGTTCTGGGGGGTTTTACTCCAACTGCTCTCTGTTGTAAACCCCTCCCCTCGATGTCACCCATTGATTTTGTTGGGATTGGGGTCCCTGCGGTTCCATTCAGAGTACGCGAGGCCCCGTCCCCTATTGCTGTTCCATTCAAATCATTCTCCTGATCATTAGTGGAGCTTGTCTCATTAGTTTGCCATTTGTAAGCCTTATTCGTTTTGTAATCATTAGTATCTCTCACATATTTCTTCATTTTTTTCTTTTGTATTTCTTTATCAAGTTTAGTGGCAACATCCTGCAAATGTTTCATCTTATCTTTATATTCCCCTGTCTCTGATAAGGGTTCAATTTTAGATTTGATATTATTAATGGAATGTTCCAAATTTTTCAATTTACATTCTTTCCTCTTTATTTCATGTGATACATCCTTCGTCACATATCTCCTCTCGTGTCCTTGCGGCCTACAATACATAGGCCGCACGACACGTAGACTTCGGGACAGTCTCAGAGAACATGTTTATAATATTAAAAAGGGATTTAGACACCACAGCCTGTCAAACCATTTTAGGTTATGCCACAATAGGGACCCTAGCATTCACACCTTTTGTGGCATCGATAGAGTAGAGGAACATTGGAGGGGGCTGAATCGCACTAGGGCCATATCGCAAAATGAGTCGCAGTGGATTCACAGGATGGGCACTTTGGATCCACTGGGACTCAACATTGAGCTAGATATTAACTGTTTTTTGGCCAACTGGTAAGATGCGATCCAGCCCTTCCTCCATTAGTTCACTCAACCCATCCCTCGCTTCTGATATACTTCATTTATCTCCCTAAATGAAATGAATGGGACTATTGCAATTGGTGGGGGCTTTCATTTTGTTTCCCCCCCCCTCCTCCCCTCCCCTTCCCCTCCTCCCCTCCTCCCCTCCCCTTCCCCTCCTCCCCTCCCCCCTGCCCTTTTTTTTTTTTCCTTTTTTTTCCCTTTCCCCATTATCCCCCCTTTTCTCCCTATCACCTTCCCCTTTTTTCCCCTTTTTCCCTCTTCCTTTTTTCTTGCTTCCTTTTTCTTGCTTCTTCTTTTTTCTTTTTTCTTTTTTCCTTTTCCCATTCATTTCATATATAGGGATCATATCAGAAAGAGATTTAAAATATTTTTCACATATTTTTTATGTATAATTTTATGTATATTTTTATATATATTTTTATAGTTTAAGATACAGTTTTATTAATATATTTTATAACCATTGCTGCCACTGGAATAAATGTTGCCTTATTGTTTGAGACAGCTTAATGTGAGGAGGGGACATGGTAACAATGCCTTGTGACCGCCCTTGTCCCTCACTAATGGCTAGCAATTGTTGTGGATATTTATAAATGTTTTAGAGTGTGGTTTCTCCTTCCCGCCACAAGATGGTGCTGTGCTGTGATCGGCTGCGTGGAGCGGAGGTGTCAGTCAAGGAGGGAAACCCATCTCAGCTGAGCTGAATTGGTGGGCGGTCCCTCTATGGATAAAACATGGAGAACGACCGGAAATCAACGTCCGTGATGACGCTTTGACATAGGAAGCGAAACGCGTTGACGTCACTTCCGGTCCTTCGTAGCCGATTGCATCACATCCGGCGGCGGCGTAGGAGAGGCGGACGCTACCTCAATGTCTGCACGCTGTGCTATTTGATGCGGTTTTAAAGTCTTCATTTTGTAAGTAAAATTCTTTTATGCGCAATAAATCCTGTTTGTACGGTACGCACTATGGTTGTCCCTCTGCTCTTTTGAGACACTAAGGTCTGCCATCAATTGGGAAGGAGCCATTCATATCTGGTGCAGTGTTCAGCCGGGAACCATCGTTTACCATTATCTAGCCCATCTGACCTGCTGACTGAAAAGCAGTGGGTCCATTCGCTTCGGTGAGTGGGGACACAAGAGGGATCCTGGCACCTGGCACGTTTTCTGCACTTATTGTTCACTTGTTTATTTAATTCACTGAAGAGCACCTATGGTCACTTTATCATACCAACGGTTGATTTCCAATATTTTTTATGGACACATATGGTTATCTATTACATCAACGGTTGATTTTTAACATTCCTTATGGACACTTATGGACTTTGTGTTGAATTTGATTAAGTTTTGAAAGTTTACTTGGAAAATCACTTATCATATATTATATATTATATTTTTTTTACTATTATTAATATCGCATGTAGTTGGGGTGGCGCTGAAATATTGTGTATCATCTATTGCGGCTTACTGCCGCCATTACAGCAGCCTCCCTGGGGAGGTAGGAATTAAAATAAAACCCCCCTCCCAATCACTTATTAACACTATTTTAGCACTTAGATCTATCACCTAATTCGTAATCAGTTTTTTTAATTATCATCTCGACAAGGATGTCTACTTTCACCACTCTTATTTATACTTACACTAGAACCCCTGATCAGGATAATTAACACTACACCCTCCATCCATGGATTTACAGTGGGAGAACGTGTATATAAAACAGCAGCGTATGCAGATGAACGGCTCTTTTTTATAACGCAACCACACCTATCCATGCCAAACCTATGCAAGGCATTCACACATTTCGGCTATGTATCTAATTTTAAAATAAACTATAAAAAATCCAAAGCATTGAACATTTCACTTAGCCCACCAGTCCTAAGTCAAACACGTGCCAATTGTGCATTTAAATGGGAGGAGAAGGCACTTAAATACCTGGGCGTCACTATAACACCTAAAATTGATGAACTTTATAAGGCTAACTTTAAAACCATTACTACAAACTATTACAAAAGACCTGGAGAAATGGACTTCGAAATTCTTCTCATGGTTTGGTAGAGCCACCATTATAAAGATGGCCATCTTGCCTAGGGTGCTATAGTTTTTTTCAAACCCTCCTAATCCCATCAAACTTTTTCCAAACACTACAGGCCATGATCAGGAAATTCCTTTGGGCCAAAAAAAAAAGATGAATTAAACTCAGTTTGCTTACCCGTGCCAAACACGAGGGAGGCATTGGCTTCCCAGAATTTCAAAAATTCCTATTACGCTACACATCTTACACGCATAATAGACTGGAATTGCCACAGTGCAAATAAACACTGGGTAACTCTGGAAAATGATTTATGCCCCATCCCAGTGACATTTTCTCCTTGTATCCCTGGGGAATCCTGTTCTAACGCCCTAAAACTACACCCTTTAATAGGAGCGACACTCAAAATCTTCCAGAAAATAGCAAAAATACTAATCTATCCACAAATTTACGCCTATGACACCATTGAGTTCCAACCCTGAATTCTTACCTAGTTTGAGTAAAACATCACCCATGTGCACCACTGACCAGAGACCTCTATTGGTGCCCCACTGTATAAATAAAGGCAAAATAAAACCACTTGTGGAGATACAGGCAAATCAGGGACTTCCTACTATAAATAATTGGACATACCGTCAAATCCACAGCTACATCTCACACCCAAAATATACTAAAAAGTTTAAAAGAGCTCTTACACCAATTGAAACATTATGCTTTAATGCTACACAGTCTGAAAATAATATCTCACAAACATATGCATGGCTGCAGGCCTCAGATTTACGAGAACAGAACAGATTCAAAACACAATGGGAAACAGAGCTAAACTCTACTTTTACTGATGATCAATAGACACAGGCCTGTGTATTTGTCCACAAGTGTTCCTTTAGCACTCGATTTCAGGAGACCTTCTATAAACTTCATACACATTGGTACAACACTCCGACCATGATACATAAATGGCTACCCTCAGTCCCAGACCGCTGTTGGCACTGTAACCAACAAGGAACTCTATCCACATATGGTGGGACTGAGCCCTATTATAACCTTTCTGGCAGAGGGTCTCTGACATCATCAAGCAGATTACAGATACCACTATGCACTTAACAGCAGCATGTTGCCTTTTACACATATCTAAGTGCTCCATGAGAAAATATAAATGCTCATTAACCAGACACCTACTCACGGAAGCCGAAGCATTAATACCTAGACACTGGAAAAGCAATTATGTACCATATATTAAAGAATGGCTACATTGCATATCTGAACTACACAACATGGAAGAACTTAGGGCTATAGCCCAAGATGCAACAGACAAATTCAACAAAACTTGGAGAGCTTGGGAAATCTTTAAATACTCATCGACCTTCAGTGACTTGATGAAAGAATAAATTATCCACAGGCAATAACAGAGAATACTCAGATAACGTCTCAAAGACATTGTTTCTCTTTTTCCCTTCCCTTTTCTTTTTACCTACTCTATCCTTTTCATAATCTTCACCACATCACTGATTATAAGATGATGTATATTTGGTTGATTTTTACAAACCAGGCTAGGTGCTATATTACTATACGTTTATATCATGTTATGGTTATCGGAATACTGACACCTAAAGATACTTCTGATAACTATATACAAAAATGATTCCAGGTTACTTATGTTCATAGTTATTCTTAACAATTTATGGCATTACCAAAATTATACGCTATGTTTGTAAGCTTGTATCTTGATTATGCCTATTAATACACTATAACCGGTCTTTTCACTATGTCTAATAAAAACATTATTGAAAATAAAACAAAAGCAAGTACACCCCTAAGTGAAAATGTCCAAATTGGGCCCAAAGTGTCAATATTTTGTGGGGCCACCATTATTTTCCAGCACTGCCTTAATCCTCTTGGGCATGGAGTTCACAAGAGCTCCACAGGTTGCCACTAGAGTCCTTTTCCACTCCTTCATGACGACATCACAGAGCTGGTGGATGTTAAGAGACCTCGCGCTCCTCCACCTTTTGTTTGAGGATGCCCCACAGCTGTGCAATAGGGTTTAGGTCTGGAGACATGTTTGGCCAGTCCAGCATCTTTACCCTCAGCTTTTTTAGCAAGGTAGTGATGATCTTGGAGGTGTGTTTGGTGTTGTTATCATCTTGGAATACTGCCCTAAGGCCCAGTCTCTGAAGGGAGTGTATCATGCTCTGCTTCAGTATGTCACAGTACATGTTGGCATTCATGGTTCCCTCAATGAACCGTAGCTCCCCAGTGCCAACAGCACTCATGCAGCCCCAGACCATCACACTCCCACCACTATATTTGACTGTAGGCAAGACACACTTGTCTTTGTACTCCTTACCTGGTTGCCGCCACACACGCTTGATGCCATGTGAACCAAATAAGTTTATCTTGGTCTCATTAGACCGCAGGACATGGTTCCAGTAATCCATGTCCTTAGTCTGCTTGTCTTTAGTAAACTGTTTGCGAGCTTTCTTGTGCATCATCTTTAGAAGAGGCTTCTTTCTGGGACGACAGCTATGCAGACCAATTTGATGCAGTGTGTGGTGTATCGTCTGAGCACTGACAGGCTCAACCCCCCACCCCTTCAACCTCTGCAGCAATGTTGGCAGCACTCATAGGTCTATTTCACAAAGACAACCTCTGGATATGATGCTGAGCATGAGCTCTCAACCTCTTTGGTCGACCATGGCGAGGCCTGTTCTGAGTGGAACCTGTCCTGTTAAACCACTGTATGGTCTTGGCTACCATGCTGCAGCTCCGTTTCAGGGTCTTGGCAATCTTTTTATAGCCTAGGCCATCTTTATGTTGAGCAACAATTTTTTTTTCAGTTCCTTAGAGAGTTCTTTGCCATGAGGTGCCATGTTGAACTTCCAGTAACCAGTATGAGGGAGTGAGAGCGATAACACAAAATTTAACATACCTACTCCCCATGCACACCTGAGATCGTGTAACACTAATGAGTCACATGACACCGGGGAGGGAAAATGGCTAATTGGGCCCAATTTGGACATTTTCACTTGGGGTGTACTTTTGTCGCCTGCGGTTTAGACATTAATGGCTGTGTGTTGAGTTATTTTGAGGGGACAGCAAATTTACACTGTTATAGAAGCTGTACACTCACTACTTTACATTGTAGCAAAGTGTCATTTCTTCAGTGCTGTCACATGAAACAAGATAGTATAATATTTACAAAAATGTGAGGGTGTACTCACTTTTGTGAGATATAGTATATACATATATATATATATATATATATATATATATATATACACACACACACTATATTGTCAAAAATATTGGGATGACGGCCCTTACATGCACATGAACTTTAATAGCACCCCAATCCTAGTCCGTAGGGTTCTCTATTGAGTTGGCCCACCCTTTGCAGCTATAACAGCTTCAACTCTTCTGATAAGGCTGCCTACAAGGTTTAGTAGTGTGTCTATGGGAATGTTTGACCATTCTTCCAGAAGCGCATTTGTGAGGTTAGGCACTGATGTTGGACGAGAAGGCCTGGCTCGCATTCTCTGCTCTAATTAATCCAAAAGGTGTTCTATCGGGTTGAGGTCAGGACTCTGTGCAGGCCAGACAAGTTCCTCCACCCCAAACGTGCTCATACATGTCTTTATGGACTTTGCCTTGTGCACTGGTGCACAGTCATGTTTGAACAGGAAGGGGCCATCCCCAAACTGCTCCCACAAGGTTGGGAGCATTAAATCGTGCAAAATGTATAGCATTGTTTGTAGACTCTATAACATACACAGACTAAATATTATACACTGATTTTGGTTATTTTTACCAAAGAAATGTAGCAGAATACATTTTGGCCCAAATTTATGAAAGAAGATTATTTGTTTGCAAAGTGTACCTGCGGCAATGTCTTTCAATGTAAAATCAGAGGTACACTGGGGTTGATTTACTAAAACTGGAGCATGCAAAATCTGGTGCAGCTGTGCATGGTAGCCAATCAGCTTCTAACTTCAGTTCGTTAAGCTTTGACAATAAAACCTGGAAGCTGTCTGGTTTTAATTCGGAGCTGCACCAGATTTTGCACTCACCAACTTAATTAAATCAACCCCACAATGTAGAAAGGAAAGGGTGAAAATTAAGGAGCGACAAAGTTTTCCATTAAGCACCGCAGGCAGAATCAGATAGGACCAAAACAGGTGAGACCGGACCTGCCCCAGTTTACGTTCTTGGTTATTTTTATAAAATTATCCTTAACATAAATGTAGCAACATAGATTCGCAACATTTTTTTTTGTCAGAAAAAAGTAAACTTATTCCACAAGTTAAATAGTACATATCATCAAGTATGCATCCATAAATAGGACAGATTACATTGGTACATATCCAAAATAAAGGGTATCTCAGAATGACTGCTGCTCTGCTGACCGGGATAATGCATACGAAGATATGTAAAATAATATATAGCATACTCACATATTCATGATTACATAACATGATAGAATAAAAACTTAAAACACAACAGAACCAACCCTCAGAGTCCTAAGGGTTAGGAAGATCAAGTATGGCCTGCTAAATCAAAGATACTAAGGAGCTCCAATACCTAGACATAACCTAGCGACAATATTTACAGAATTTCTAGTAGGGGCCTACCCCTGAAGAAGTCTGTCCCTGATTAACTGATGAGGTGCAATACCAAGAACATTTAGCCATGGTTGTCACATTGAGTAAAATGTATGCAAAACATTTCTATGTTAATATGGCAACTTTTCTCGTATCAGCAGATTATTTACGTGTTTCACCCATTGCTGTCTGGTAGGCACCCACGAGACAATCCAATGTGGAGCAATCAGTTTACAAGCATTATATAACCGACACAAAATTGCAGTATGAGCTTGTGGAGTTAAGGATTCCTCTTCCGAGGTACCCAACAGACACACAACAAGATCTTTCAGAATTTTAAACATAAACACTTGTGAAATCATATCTAGAACCTTAGTCCAGTAACGAAAAAGTTTAGGGCATCTCCAAAGCATGTGAACAAGGTCACCGTGTTTACATTCACATTTTGGGGCATAAAGGGGT
Source organism: Glandirana rugosa (assembly GCA_018402905.1). Lineage (NCBI taxonomy): Eukaryota > Metazoa > Chordata > Amphibia > Anura > Ranidae > Glandirana > Glandirana rugosa. The sequence goes on along the minus strand of BLSH010418075.1, from coordinate 34,251 downwards.
ACCTTATTTCCACCATCTATGTAATTGAACTGGCGTTCTATTAACTAGTATTATTAGTAAATATAAATGGGAGAGTTTTTACAAGGCCGATACCGAAACTAGTGGAACAGAAGACAAACAAAGATCCCACACCTCAACATCAATGGCGTCTATGTCCTTGTCCCATCCCTGCCTGCAGGGTAGTGTAGCGGAATCCTGGAGGTCATTAAGAAGAATGGAATAGCCTCTGGATATCATACCTTTCCTGTCCCTCTTAAAGAAAATTTCCTGAATCAAAGGATGATCAGTTAGACAGAGCTGATTGTACCGTGCTTGTGATTGAAGGGTGTGCCTCAGTTGCAAGTATCTAAAAAAATTGACTGCGGGGAAGGGAAAACTCTGTTTGTATGTTTGAAAATGATTTAAGGACCGGGCCATGATATAGCTGAGAAATATAACAAAGTCCCATTCTCTCCCATTCCTGAAATCCCTCCAATTTAAGGATTTCCTTATAACTAAAGTTACCCAATAATGGGGTATAAGTTAAGAGGCCCGTATCTCCAGCATATTTTTAACGTAAGACCATAGAGTTTTCAACAAGGCCACCGTCAGAGCCATAGGGTCCAGATGCATCAATCATGCCTCCAAATAAGAAAGGGCAGAGTCGCCTGCACTATGGGGAATTAGGAGACTACACATGGGATTTAAAGAGTCTGTATAACCCCATCCCCCTAGTTGCTGTAATTGAGAGGCTAGGTAATGGACCCTAGGGTGAAGGACCGCCAAGCCTCCTTGATCTTTACCATATTGCAGTGTTGATAGGCTCATGCAGGCCATTTTTTACACCAAATCAACTCTCTAAATCGGGAGTCTTTTCGGATAAACCACTTCCGTGGAATCCAGACTGGGGAATTGTTGAATATATACAACATTTGGGGTGCCTATACCATTTTTATGAGATTAATTCTCCTGACCACTGACAGCAGTAGCTTACACCAGGTGGTACATTTATCACAAAATTTACAAAGTAAGGGAATTAAGTTTAATACTCCATACACACTATCCAACTTGTGTTCTCAGATTTCCTTCAGATTTACCAAAACCATGTAGTACAATTGCCTGCCTGATTGCATACAAATTGAAACTCCTAAGGTTTGACCTCATATAATATGGCTGTGGTAAATCTGAAGGAAAAAATCTACAGAAAATTGGATAGTGTGAATCCAGCTTAACACAATATATTGAGAAGGGTTGGGGGTGACCTGAATGCCAAATTGCGGAAAGTGGAGACTATCTGCACAATCAGGAAGAGAGGTGGGCATGACATCCAGGGGCATAAGAACTGATTTGTTCCAGTTACTGGAAAGCCTGATAAAGCACCAAAAACCTCAATAAGGGTCATAACTGCCTGCAAAGTGCCCTGGCTGTCTCCTAGATATAGCAGGGTATCATCAGCATACACTGACACCGTATCTGTTCCTGTACTGTGTGTAAACCCGACTATATCCTCCTCTATGCATATCCTTGATTCCAAGGGTTCCAAAGCTAGAGCAAACAACAGGGGTGATAATGGACACCCCTGTCGAATGACCCTATAAAGCGTAAAAGGCTCCGATAACTCTCCATTCACCCTAATCCTAACTGAGTGGTTTGTATATAGCACCCTGACCCAAATAATAAAGTTGGTGCCAAGGCCCAGACACTCCAGAATCGCCCAAAGATAGGACCATTCGACACTGTCAAAGGCCCTGGCTGCATTTTATAAAAAAATGGCACGGTTACCAGGGTTATCAACAGGTAGTTGCAAGTTCAAAAAGAGTCCCCAAAGATTCTGGGCCATAGATCTAGTTGGAATGAATCATACTGATCTATATGTACCAATTTGTGCACCACTTTCGCTAACCTGGTTGCCAACACCTGTGCTAATAGCTTGACATCAGTTGTAAGGAGGGAGATAGAGCCATATGAGTCAGGCAGGAGAGTGTCCTTCCCTGGTTTTAACAACACAATGATTATCACCACATTCATAGATGCAGGTAAAACCCCAGCATGGAAAGCATCATTATACACTTTTAAAAGGATAGGTAGCAGCTGGTCAGCATATCGCTTGTAAACCTCAGATGGAAGGCCATCAGCCCCTGGACACTTGCTATTATGAGAGTGGGCCAAGGCCAGTGTGAATTATTCCTCTGTCAGTGGGGCATTCAGCTGTTTGGCATCTGAGGCTGACAAGCAAGGCAGCACACAACCATCAAGAAAATTATCAATTTCCATATTGTAGGGTTGCACTTCAGAGGAATATAAATCAACATAAAATTACCGAAACACCCTAGCATTATCGGATGTCTGTGAATGAAGGGAGCCCTGGCCATTAGAAATAGCTATGATAAAAGATAGCTAGGTCCTCGCCATCATAGCCAGCATGTGCCCGGTAGTCTCCACCTCCTCAAAATGTTTTTGCTGTAGAAAGAAGCACTTATTCTCTGCTAGCTGTAATGCTAATTGTCTGGTCATAGATTTGGCTTCTAACCAGGCCCGTTTGGAGTCCTCATTGGGGTTATCAATATATATGTCTTCAGTCATTCTAGCCTCTTTACAAATACATGTTTCCCAGGCTTTGGTGTCTGATTTAATATGGAAAATAAGTTTAATGAATTGGTCCCTTAAATAGGCTTTAGCTGCATCCTACACAATACCCAACTCAGCTGTATCTAGGTTGGATTGGAAATAAGTATCTAGCAGACTATCTATGGGGTCTGGCTTAAGGAACAGAGACAGCCAAAAAGGATTCAGCTTCTAGCCAGCATGCCTAGGAGTATAAGGTAGTGATAGGTCCACCCAAAGTGGTGAGTGATCAAAGATATGTCTATTCTCATAATTAGAGGAAACCAGAAATGGAAGTAACACTACTTTACGTAGGCCTATATCTATCCTGGATAACCCCCAATGAGTAGCTGAGTAACAAGAAAACATTTAAATGCCTGGGTGTCTGACTGTGCACACATCCATCAGTCCAAGCTCCACAAGTAGGTGAACAAAGGGAGTAGCTCCTCCTCTCATGGAGGGAACGTGAACAGTGGCTGATAATGTGTCACACACAGGGTGTAGGTAATTATTATAGTCACTAACTGCTAACAGCTAAGGCACACCAGCTAATAATGTAAGTCCCAATCAGTTCCTGTGGTATATGAAACAAGTTAATGGAGGAAAACTCATTCAGGGACAGATCTATCAGCATCATATGTAAATAATCCATCAGGTATGCTTCCATAGAAGGAACAGGTTCATAACTTTGGTCAATTAAAAGAAAAAAACAACCAAAAAAAGAACCGGGTAGTCGCAACAGGGCCCCCATCCATAATAGCATGATAACAGTCAGTCCACATGGGACCTCCATGGGGGGACAGTGGAAACTCTAGAAGATGGTAGGGAGTTTCACTTCAGCAGTTAATGTAGTAAATACAATAGCGTAAGTGGAAATAATATCCTCTTGGATTCGCCTAGAAATAAAAAGAAAGAAAAGGGGTTGGACCTGAGAAAGTGGAACAGAAGGGGACCTTTAAGGCTTCTCCATTCAGGATGCTGGAGATTGTTGTGGCATGGCTTCATGAAGTGCCCTTTCCTACCAATCCAACCATTGTGCAAAAGAGGCAGGGTGGTCAAAAAATGGACTTCCCCTGGGCAGCCCCTCGTAGACAGGCAGGATACAGCATGGCATATTGCAGGTTCACGTCTTGGAGCCTCTTCTTGACATCAATACATTTTGCTTGTTGGTTGTGTAGCTCCGCAGAGAAGTCTGGAAACAAGAAGACTTTAGAGTCATCTATAGCCAGGGTGCTGCCCATGGTTCTAGCTTTAGAAAGTATGACATCTCTGTCCTTGCAATTTAGTAGTTTGAACAGGAACGTGCATGGGTGATTGCACAGTGGCAGAGGGCATGCTGGTACCCTGTGTGCCCCTTTCACTGTAAACACGTGTGAAAAGGAATCACTGCAAAAACAGAGAGAAGCCACTGCTCAATGAAGGTCACAGGGTTCTTCCCTTCAGCCTGCTCAGGAATACCCAAAGCACACACATTATTGCAGCGCAGTCTGTTCTCTAAATCATCTAAGCAGGCAGTGTGCTGGGCTACAAGATGACTGTTATATAAATGCAAATACCGCGCTAAAAGTAACAACCCGTGCTACAGGTGCTAAAACACAGTCGTGCAGGAACCCAATTGTGCAAAAAAACATACAATATATAATAAAACATAAATTGTGAATTAAATAATAAATACATTGTGAATTAAATAAATAAATAATCACACAGCTGCTGCTTTAAATAAAAAATCAAAGATAAAGTCAACACTCGTGTAATAAGTCCAGTGTTAGCAGCGCTTCCAGAGTAATATGGTAGATTACAAAGTAAATAATGATATTAAATGTTCAGTGAAAAAGTGCCAGTGCCAGGAAAAATAAATTGCCCGTGCTGGAACCAAAACTTCTTAAACTTATATAAATAATCTTCAATCAGTGTCCTCCACCTCTGTTCACCACGTGCAAAAAGGTAAAAATTGGAGGCTCACCAGAAATATGGATAAACGCCTTTGGGTATATCTGTGGGGAACTCAGCATAGGACCATCACACCCAGAATGTATGCTTCCAATCCAACACTGCAGGAGCACTCAAGCCAGCTTGTGCATAATCGCAATCACATCCAGGGGATTCCTTCACCAATATATCTCCTCTATATAACCACTTCCTTAGGGGACCTACACTAACGCTAATACGTGTTCGACCGAACTCACGAGGACGTCACAACCTAACCTTCGTATGTAAGACCCA
>BLSH010418075.1:5998-21915 GCA_018402905.1 Glandirana rugosa | reverse complement strand
CTATGTTCCTCCGACGAGTCTTTGATAAAAACGGTAAGGAAGACATGGGAGTCATCTACATCTACTTGGTCTCGGATGTGACACTCTGTATGTTAGACGACAGTGTAGTACGTTGAACAGGTAATGACGAGAATGTCTACTCGAGTTCCCTCAATTCTGTCTTAAAATTAAACACACCGTCCTGTACGTTTTCAACAAACTTGCGTGAAGTCGGGTCTTCCCAGCTTATTTGTGATATCTTCTACTGTATCACAGATTCGTTTCTCCACAATTTATATTGTCAGCAGAATCTATTTCAGTTGTGAGCACATTATTCAGGTCACAATCGTCGCGAAGGTCTCATTATACCATCTAACTGGCACTTTTTCACTGAACATTTAATATCATTATTTACTTTGTAATCTACCATATTACTCTGGAAGCGCTGCTAACACTGGACTTATTACACGAGTGTTGACTTTATCTAAGACGACTGTTATATTTAACACCTCTTTGCTTAGACACTATGTCATCTTCTATAGTGTTTATTCGACCCTTCTGGGCTGAAGTGCGTTCAAACAACTTTTGCATGTCCTGCCACACAAATTAAAATTCTGTCTTAACTCCCTTGAGCTCATCTGTAAGAGCAGTAATGGACAAGTTGCATGATGTGACAGCAGATTGTATGTCTCACAGTGTAGGCTCTGGTTCATCTACATCTACTGAGGGTACAGAAGGAATGGCAAAAATAGTTTCTGAGCAGCCTCCTTGTATCTGTCCTTTGAGGAGCGTTGTGGCAGGGCGCCATCTTGGCCCATGTCCTCTGCGGGAGCTCAGTGGTCCTTGAGCCCCTAGGACATCACAGCCAGGAGAGTGGAGTAGCAGAGGTGACAGCTTAGAGGTGCAGGTAGCTAGTGATATATTTCTGGAGTCGATTGGGTAACTATAATTGGTGCCCACAGGATAGTTGCATGAAGTCTTGGTGGAGAGGAAGACAGAAGCGCCTGGCTACATCCGCTGCGCAGCCACGCCCCAGATTCTCAATATTTAACACTATCCCAAAATAGCCTGATTCTGGTCTAGCACAACCTAATATCTTTAATCCATTTGCTGCATAGCCACCACACTATAACTACATGCACAGACAGTCATTTTCCTTTCTGTACCCAATTACATTTACATACAAAGAGCATACTAAATGCATATTTTTACCCCCAAGCATGTAGACAGTGCTACTTGACTATGTGCTATGGGCTGCATTCCAAACTGGACAAATTGCTTGTGGCACAAATAGATAAGCAACCTACTGTATGTTTAATGCAACATCTATCTAATAGATATATGAATTGTGGCATAAGTAGCTAAGCAACCTATGTTCAATGCAACATATATTCAATATACAAATGTATTTATTTATAACCAATTTGCAGGCTGTAGCAAAAGACATACCGTATGTGCACACACATTAAATATGTTCTAACTATTCTCAGAAGAGAAGAAAAAGTATTGTGCTAATTTAGTAATCCTTTTACTGTAAATACACTATTAGACTCGGTGTGTCCTTTAAAGACTTGCTACAGTAGTTAGTAATAATACACAGAAGACCCACATGAAAAGCTACATGCTAGAGGTCATCGTGTACACTGTAGAAGCAATAAGACTCCTGCCAATCACCTTAAATGGTTTAACCCAAAGTATAGATTTTTTGAAATTATCTTATATATTGTATAAAATCTATATGCTTACACTATCAAAATCTTGCTTTACACTTTTGTTAACTTCATCTCTTATAATTAAATGCCTGTAGGGCACATTGTTATTGCATTTCAAAGCTATTTTGTTAACCCTTTACTTAAGTACACCAAAAGACTTTCAGTTTTTGCCAAACATTATTTGCTTTTCATTGTCAGTCAGGTAAATATTATTAATTATTTTTATTTGCGAAAAATGTTATTGTGTATAATTACAAATTATGCTTGAATGTCATTGCCTATTAATACAATTTTGAATTCATATGTGAAGCTAAGGGGCCCTTTTTATTGCAGAGATAACATACTTTTATCTGCACTCCACTGGACACCCCAGTGTTTATGCCACACCACAGCCTGCCTTATACATGGTATTATATATTATAAAATGCTGCCTGTGCATAGCTGACAATACTCACGGATTTCCCGGGACATTCCCAGGAAACTGACTGATGTCCCGGGGATTCCTTGTCCCATGGAGAATCCTGAAAATTGGAACAATGTCCCGGGCAGCAGCCAGCCTAGACTCTGCATCGGAAAACCCGGCTGCAGCATCGGGGTAACACATGGGTTAAACAGAGAGATTTCTTAGATTCTCCTCCTGCCTCCTCCTCTCCAATGAATTAGCATGCGGGGAGGTGATTGGCTGAGACTCAGAGAGGGGGTGTGGCTAGCCTCAGAGAGGCGAAGATGAACATGGCAGCCTGACCTGAGCTCAACTACAGCAGTATATGCATCCAAAAAAAAAACAAAGGAAAAAACAAAGGGAAAGAGCCGCCTCTAAGTGTAATATGCACAGTATTTTATTGAGAACATCAGGATTAAAAACACTCACATTTAAGCTGAATAAAACAGGCATGAAAGTGCAGTCCAGGGTAGTTGTCACTGTGGCACGGTCCTTGTGCAGATGGTAGAAGCACAGGCAGGTTGAAGGAAGCCGTTCAGAGCAGTGGGATGAAAAAGCCGACGGGCTCCAGAACGAGGCTTGGAACACAAACAGCGGGTGCGGGCCAGTGACGTCACCAATGTGTGACGCGTTTCCTCAGCGTCCGGCTCTGTTGGTGAGAGAGCCGTGCCTCTTCCTCAGACAGGGACTGCACAGGATTGGGCAGTGTCCTATAAGTAGTGATGACCTAAGGGAGGGGCTGGTGAGGAGGTTGGGCTGCATGGAAAACAGGTGACTACTGCGGTATGGTAACTAGGAGACCGAACGTACCAAACATGAATAATGCCATGAGGAAACGAAACATAAACAATAGATACGGTCGATCGGTCCTATAAGCAAAATTCTAAGGATACAATCAATAATAAAATGCAAGAATAAAAAAACAGTAACTACAACAGCAATAAAAAATGATAATACTATAATTACCTGGGCGGACTGCCCAGGTAATTATAGGCGCCACCAGAGTGATCTATAAACAATAAGTGCTGCGCTAAACCTGCACTTAGAGGCCAATATGCTAAAGAATTAGCGTGGGCTAACAGTCATAAATATACACCAAGTGTACATATATATGCGTATGGACCCTAAAGAGGTAGGGGAAAAAAGGGGGGGGGGGGTGAGACTACAAAATCGAGGACGTCTCTATACTCTCGTTCAGGCCCCCAGGAGAGAGGACGTCCAGCGTGTAGATCCAATATGTTTCATGTGCGCACAATTTCTTAAACCGTTCTGTCTCTGGGAGAGTCTGGGGTATTTGTTCAATAACCCAGACTCTTAGGCCCACTGTAGACTTTTTATGTTTTTCCAAAAAGTGCCTGGGCACGCTGTGATAGTCCTTGCCCTCCTCGATGAGTCTACGGTGCTCACCAAACCGACATCTAAGGGGGCGTATCGTGCGGCCCACGTACAGCAGGCCACACGGGCATGTAAGCCCATAAACCACGAAATTGGATGAGCAGTTGTAAAACTCATTGAGCGTGTAGGTTTTGCCTTTAATGTTAAAAGATGTCTGGCCATGATTCACAAAGGCACAATCCTGTGCAGTCCCTGTCTGAGGAACAAGCGCGGCTCTCTCACCAATAGAGCCGGACGCTGAGGAAACGCGTCACACATTGGTGACGTCACTGGCCCGCGCCCGCTGTTTGTGTTCCAAGCCTCGTTCTGGAGCCCGCCGCCTTTTTCATCCCACTGCTCTGAACGGCTTCCTTCAACCTGCCTGTGCTTCTACCATCTGCACCCGGACCGTGCCACAGTGACAACTACCCTGGACTGCACTTTCATGCCTGTTTTATTCAGCTTAAATATGAGTGTTTTTAATCCTGATGTTCTCAATAAAATACTGTGCATATTACACTTAGAGGCACCTCTTACCCTTTGTTTTTTCAGTGTTGGAGTCTGGTTCTACTCTGTTTTCTGGATGGCTGCCTAAAGTGTCCATGGACTCCTAGACTGATATCTGCCTACTGATATACGGTTACATTTTTCCTATTATCGCATTATGTGTGTGAGGTGTCTACACACTCTGATTTATGTTCACATTTGTAACTTTTTTTGATAACAGTATGCACATTCCCATAATGTCGTCCGTATTACAAATTTGACCCATATACGGGTTTTATTTTTTCCACCTCTTATAGACATATGCATGGTTGTGCGCATACACCCACCTGGTGTTTTCTGTATATGCATCCAAGCAGAGGTATGGTTGTACCCTGTCGTTTGGGCTTTATCCTGTTTGGGCTTATTGTTGGAAAATCACACAATAGGTGGGCTGTTTGTCTCTTTTTTTGTGTGAGGGGGAGAGCAGCAGGTTTTCAAGGACACACACACACTCACTCTCGCTCTCTCTCTCACACACACACACACACTCTCTGTATACTGAGCAAACTGCACTGACCTGTGTAATGTACTCACTAACATCCTTCCCCCCATACACAGAACATTGTACACATTCATGGCCATATGGGAAGCCGTTGCTGTCTGCTATGTCCTCTTGCTCTGACCATCTCTACCATATCCACAATCTCTGACCCCATCTCCTGTATTATGTCCGCAGTCTCTGACCATCTTTTGTATCATGTCTGCGGTCTCTGACCATCCTCTGTATCATGTCTGCTGTCTCTGTCCATCTCCTGTATCATGTCTGCAGTCTCTGACCATCACTTATATCATGTCTGTGGTCTCTGACCATCTCCTGTATCATGTCCGCAGTCTCTCACCATCTCTTGTATCATGTCTGCGGTCTCTGACCATCTCCTGTATCATGTCGGCAGTCTCCGACCATATCTTGTATCATATCCGCAGTCTCTGATCATCTCTTGTATCCTGGCCGCAGTTTCTGACCATCTCCTGTATCATGTCCGCAGTCTCTGACCATCTCCTGCAGAGGGAGGGCCCCGAGGGGGGCGGCGTTTACACGCCAAAAAGGCGTTGGGTTTAAACCTGAATGGTATTATTAACTTGAGTGGGAAGGACCTTAATAAAGAAGAGCTGATCACTCTAGATAAGGGTCTATAAGTATGCTCCTCCCCGTAAAATTAACAAATTTCAAACCTTCATTGATGTACAAAAATATATCCGCAAGTTAACCATTAAACAATATCTTATATCTAATCCAGTTAGAAATCATAGTGCTTTACCATTACTGTAGAGGATATGCACTCTAATTTGAGGAATGCATCTTTATTTAATCCTCCCATCAGTTCTTCCCCTAATATCACTGTCTTTAGGGATTTGGTCCTCAAGGACTTGGACTCCTTGAATTACCATAAAGTCAGACCGAATGCCAATATTAAAATAGGCATGGAGAGACTTTGTGAAAGGTAGGACATTATAGTCCGTCCAGCGGACAAAGGGGGGCTATAGTAATTTTGGACAAGACAGCCTATAATAATGAACTCAACAGGATTTTGGCTGATTCAGACACCTATGCCCTGTTATCACATGATCCGGTCCTGAAATACAAGCGGGAACAGGGGGCGTGGCCAGCACATGTGCTGTATGAACGCATGAGGTGAGAGCTCCAGAGCAGCGGCGGTTCCCAGAGTGACTAGTAGCCAGCAAACTGCACCATGATGACTCCAGATGATAGGGGACCTCACCCCAACCTGTCTGTCTACTCTAGAAAGAGGAAAGAGGAGCAAGCGCCGAGGAAATTGACAACCTATTTTGTCCAGCAGCCCCAGGACAAAAGGCAAGATAGCGCCGGTCATGCGGCGCGGGAGGCCTCGCACTACACAGACCTGCCGGATGACTCGTCAGAAGCTGAGGAGACAGCAAACAGAGCCCGATCCCCTTCCAGGGAGTCCGCCCTCAGCCCAACATGCTGCAGCCCTGCCAAAACCAGGCTGAAGCTAGACCACTACACCCAGGCAGAAGAGGTAAGCCGCACCGCTCCTCTCACACCACAAACAGCTGAGGCATCCCCAATAGCCTCCTTCCCCACATCCAACCAACCTGTGTTGGACACCCAGCTTAAGGACATGCTCCTGTCTGTCCATACTGCTATCCAGACAGATTTTCTCTCACTGGCCAGGCAGATAACAAGAGAGGTTCAGTCCCTGGGGAACAGAATCAATACTATCGATGAAGAAATGGGGGAAATGACTACTACAGTAAACAATCTAGTTGAGGCCCATGAAGAGAACCTAACTGAATGTGAGTGGCTTAAAACAAATATGGCCAACCTGGATGATCATTCGAGAAGGAATAACCTCAAGCTCAGGGGGATTCCAGAGTCGGTCCAAGCAACTGATTTAAAACAATACGTCACCAAGCTTTTTTACACCCTGCTACCCGAAACACCTCCTATAGAGCTTACAATAGACCGCATTGATAGAGTGCCAAAACCATAATTTCTGCCACAGACGGTACCTCGTGACGTGCTCTTAAGAGTCCATTTCTATTATACGAAAGAACAGATAATGCTCAAAGCCAGAGTGATGGGGAAACTACCTAGCCGGTATACCCCCATACAAATCTACGCGGATCTATCCAAACACACCCTCAATGTCAGGAGACAGCTATCAACCATAACCAAAGCCCTCTGTAACCAAAAAATAACATACAAGTGGAAACAACCTGCCAAATTGCTCATAGAAAAGAATGGAGAATCCTTCACTATATCCTCACTGGAAAAAGACCTGAATCTCCTACAAATCTGGGGCATCATCCCGGACCCACCACCCCATCAGAATGCGAGACACCCTCCCGGCAAAATTGTGCCACAGTGGCATCACACCCGTGCTTAAAGTTGGTAAACTCAAGTTCAGTAAACGCACCCAGCCGGCAGTTTGCTTTCCTACACATCCACCATCCGCTGTGCTCCGTTGCCACTGTAGCCATAAAAATGTTTTCCCCGTTTAGAGGCAGACCACAGGAACACAGCTTTTCAACTGCTGCTAGGGCAGCTTTAGTTATGACTGTTTTGTTTATTTTCCTATGCTCTCTTTTTTTTCCTTCCTTTTATCTTCCCCCACAAGCTGCGACAATGTCTTTGACTGGACAGGAGGAGCCTCATACCTTCATCCTAACAAGCTTCCCGACGTATGGACCACTACAAGCCTTCCAACGTTGCTATGGAATCCGGAAAGCTCACTATTTTAAGACACCTGCCTCATCCCCTGTCGCAAGAAATCATCGGACTGTGAGTACTGTTGCCTGCATCACACACCACACACCGAATGGCCACCAAAATATTAACTGTTAATGCCAATGGCCTCAACCACCCAGCTAAGAGGGCCACATTTTGGCAAATGGCAAAAGCCAATGCATGCCACATTTTATGTGTACAAGAGACGCATTTCAAAAAAGACGCAGTACCCAAGTGCACGCACAAGGACTTCCACCACTTCTTCATGGCCTCAGGCCACCAAAAAAAAAATGCAGAGTTCTTATTGCAATCCATAGCTCAGTGAACTTTCAATTGCTGGACTGTATTGCAGACGCTAATGGGAGATATCTCATACTAGTCTGTGTAATTGATAATGCCCCGATAACTTTAGCATCAACCTACATCCCAAACAATCGCCAAATCCACTTTTTAAATAAAAAACTTAGGAAAATCAGATTGGCCCAAAAAGGATCCCTGATTTGGTGCAGAGATTTTAACACTGTACCAGATCAGCACATGGACTCGACAAATACCAAACTGAGGATGGGCCCCAACATGGCAAAATTCCTCCATGATAACAATCTGTACGACGTTTGGAGGTGCCACCACCCAGGAATGAGAGAATACACCTTCCACTCTCAAGTGCATAACACTTATTCTCGCATAGATTTTTTTTCTAACAGACAAATGGATGCTCCAGAGGGTTGCGACATTGAGCCTATTACATGGACAGATCACACCACGACGCATATAACAATTTCACCTCTCAACAATACCTCCCCGCATAAAATCTGGAGAGCTAACACTCAAATCTTAACCATTTCAGCCCCGTAAGGATTTCACACTTTAGGACCAGAGCCCTTTTTGCGATTCGGCGATGCGTCGCTTTAACTGACAATTGCGCGGTCGTGCGACGTTGTACCCAAACAAAATTTGCATCCTTTTTTTCCCACAAATAGAGCTTTCTTTTGGTGGTATTTGATCACTGCTGCGTCATTTTTGATCGCCTCTATAAACAAAAGAAGAGCAACAATTTTGCAAAAAAACCCAAATTTCTTACTTTTTGCTAAAATACAAATTCAAAAAAAAAATATAAAAAAAACATTTTTTTTTCATCGGTTTTGGCCGATTTATATTCTTCCTCATATTTGTGATATAAAAAATCGCAATCGGCGTTTATTTCTTGGTTTGCGCAAAAGCGGTCGCGTTTACGGATGATGAGAATTCATTTTTGGGGTTTTTATTATTTTTTTATTTTTTACTAGTAATGGCGGCGATCTGCGATTTTTAGCGGTACTGCGATATTGGGGCAGACATGTCGGAACATTTTGACACTTTTTTGGGACCATTGGCATTTATACAGCGATCAGTGCTATAAAAATGCACTGATTACTGTGTAAATGCCATTGGCAGTGAAGGGGTTAACCTGCAGGGGGCGCTCTAAGGGTTAACTGTGTTCCCTGGGCGTGTTCTAACTGTGGGGGGACTGCCCTAACAGGAGAAGGGAAGTGATCACACCTTCCGTGTAGAGGAAGGCTGTGATCACAGCCCTTCCCCCTCTCACAGAACGGAGGTCCGTGTTTACGTACACGGACCTCCGTTCTTTCACTCCGGGGGGGGCATCGCGGGTGGCCGGCGGAGATCGACTCCGCCGCACCTGCTCCCTGGCCCTCCCCAGACACAGTGAGCATGCGGGCGTGCCTCCGGCGGTGCGCGCGCGCTCACTGTGCGCGATCTGGCAGCCGCCGTCGTATGACGGCGTTTTGCCTTACAGAGCCACTTTGTCGCCGTCAGATGCCGATCGACGGTCGGCAAGTGGTTAAAGACCCCACTTTACGCCACATCACTGTAACACCAAGTTGATGAACTCTTTCAACTCAATCATGGCTCAGTGTCCCAATCGGCAACCCTCTGGGGTGCTCATAAAGCATTCAGTAGAGGTATACTTATACAAATGGGAGCCCAGGCTAAAAAGAGGAGGACGCAGCAGATAGACCAAATCACTAAAGCAATAATAGATACCCAAAACCAATCCTTCCCATCCCCAGCTGCAAAAAAACAACTTAAAAAATTAAGACAAGAACTCAGGGCAATACTATTAGACTCATTTGAAAGACACCACCACATACTTAAAGTGAATTACTATACTACTGGCAACAAAGCTGGGAAAGCTATGGCCCGCCGTCTTAAGGGGCGTCACACTAAAGCCAAAATACCCTCCTTGCTCCACCCCATTGCCAGAGAAAAAATCCTGGACCCCCAGGCTATCGCCAATGCATTTAGCTGTTATTATAGCTCTCTATACAACATAAAAAACGAGCCCCAAGTAGCTCAGCCCTCGCGGTATCTGATCACTCAGTTCCTTCAGGGGATTAGTCTCCCATTGTTAAATACCTCACAAACTTGAAGAACTAAACACCCCTTTCACTCCTAAAGAAATTATGGACATAATTGATTCCCTTTCCAACAGCAAAGCTCCTGGCCCGGACAGCCTAACAGGGGAATATTCCAAACTACTCAAAACCACCTTATCTTCTCACCTATGTCAATTATTTAATGAAGCTGTCTCCTCCTTTACACTTCCACCAGATATGTTGAAGGCTCTAGTCATCACTATACCTAAACCTGGCAAAAGACCTAACATCCCCCAGAACTTCCATCTCTTTAATGAACATGGACATCAAAATTTATGCCAAAGCTATAGCAAATAGGATGATGAAGTACATGCCCACACATACATAAGGACCAAGCAGGATTCACCAGTGGCAGACATGCTGCAGATGCAACAAGACGCCTAATTAACATTATACACACTACAGAACCTAACAAAACGCCTTCTCTGCTGCTCTCGCTAGACGCAGATAAGGCATTTTATAGAGTCCATTGGGGTATCTACGCACTACCCTGGACAAATTTGGTTTTACAGGCCACATCCTTAATGTCATACTAGCCCTGTACGACCACCCCTCTGCACAAATATATGTAAATGAAATGCTATCCCAGCCCTTCCAAATTACTAACGGCATGAGACAAGGGTGCCCCCTGTCTCCCTTAATTTTCAACGTAATTATCGGGCACCTAGCAGAACGTATTCGCTCTGACCCCGTTATATCTGGAGTGAAAATGGGAAGCACAGACCACTGCATAAGCCTATTTGCGGACAACGTAATACTAATGGTTACAAACCCTCTAACCTCGCTACCGATAATTCAGAAAATACTGACAGAATATGAAAAGGTATCATACTATAAAATCAATGAAGCTAAATCACTCATCCTAGACTTGGGAGTTGAAGAGAAAGCTAAGACAACACTATCCAACAACTTCCCATACCAATGGAATAATTCAGGGATATCGTGCCTTGGCATAACCCTAACCAACAAAACTAAAAATGTATTCCGATCCAACTTCCCCCCCTTCAAAAAACAATGTCTATCAGATCTCCAAACCTGGGATAAATTTGAGTACTCCTGGGCGGGCCGCTTGGCAGCTTTCAAAATGATGACGCTCCCAAAACTTCTCTACCTATTCCGGACTCTGCCCATCCTCATTCCCAAAAAATACATTAAAGCACTACAATCAGCCCTGACCAAATACTTATGGCGAAATAAAAGACCAAGATGCACACTCAAAACCCTAACCAAACACAGATCCATTGGAGGAACCTATGTACCAGACCTAACTGACTATTACGAAGCCAGCTTATTGGCTCAACTGAAGGACTGGTTTACACCCTCCCCAACAACACTTTGGAGTGAGATAGAACAAGCCGAAGCAAATCAGGAAAACATGAAACTCTGGCTCATCAGTGGACATATTCAAACCCTCACATCTTACTCACCCACGATCAAAGCGGCCCACAAAGTTTGGAACAAACTAATAAACGCTAAATGGACAGAAACGCCTACCATATCAATGAACCCACCAATGTCCATTTTAAAAAATTTAGTCCCAAACATCAAAATATCCACATGGACAAAATAATATGACACCAAGTTAGGCATACTGTACACCGAAGGTACCCTTAAACCATTCTCACAGCTCCAAGTAGAACTTTACCTACAATCTCATGACTATTACACCTACTTACAAATAGCACATTGCATTAAGTGAAACCCGCAAATCCATGCCCAAGTACCTTTAAAAGTCTGGTCATACTTAAACTACCCCTCAAAATCGAATAAAGGACTCTCAGTACTATACCCGGTGCTAAATGAGAAAAACATCCTCTTCAAGTCAAGCGCAATAATTAAATGGGAGAGAGATTTAGGCGCTTGCTACTCTCCTAAACAATGGATGATGGCATCCAGATCGATATACAAATATATCTCATGCGTAAAACTTTGGGAACTCATCCAAAGAATAGTGCAAAGATGATACTTAACCCCCTCGATTGTGTCAAAATTCAGGGGACATACTCCCCCCACATGCTGAGAGGATGTGGGCAAATACGAACTCTTAAGCACATCTTTTGGGACTGTCCGGGGATCCATAAATTCTGGGACATGATATTCACCTTAATTACCACATTCACTAATACAGACACCCCCGCAACCCCAGAACTTGCAGTTCTGAATTTACACTCAGAACAACTCCCACCTGCAGATAAGAAAATAATTATCCACATCCTCCTGGCAGTGAGACTATCTGTAACTAGGTTATGGAAATCATCCACCTTACCAACACTTACCGATGTCGTCAATTTAACCCAAACTCACTACACATATGAACTCCTAACCTCTACACATAAGGAACAACGGGAACAGGAATTCCACAAATGGGCTTCCTTGTACCAATGGTACCTAACCTTCTTCTGAAGGCGCACTAAAGGCTTCCTGGTAATCTAAACCCATTGCAAAAAACCGACTTCAATGGATGCTTAGTATACCAAGGAGACTTGATGTTGACCCTCATATAACCTCTTGTCGCAGCCTGCCCCACCTACAATAAATCTCCCTGTCCTTTCTTATTATCTCTTTCTAACTTCTTTCTTTTCTTCCCCTTCTTTTTTCTCCCCCTACTTTCCTTTCTGTACTGTTGATGATTATTGTTACAGTTATATTGTTTACTAGGGCCATGGATCTTCTATCTATGTGAAATTGGTACTTAACACCTCCACCCGGATACAACCACCGGTGGTGGGTGTGGGAGGGTCCCCTCCCCTTCGGACGCAGATTGATCCCATTGGGGCACCCGGAGACGAAGGGCTCCGCCGGCCTGCTGGCTACTTAAACAAATTAATAATGCAGGTTGAATACAGTTGTAGAGTTGTACCAAACTGATATGTACTACTTCAAATACCTTTGTAACAAACCTTGTAGAATGCTTTCACTATGTGCCCTGGAAGTATCTTTGTATTTTTGTATTCAATGTAAAACTTCAATAAAAATATTTGAAAGAAATACAAGCTGGGACTGAAGTCCTTGGTAAATGAAGGAACCAGTTTGGGTATTCTGAATAAAAAGGAGAGTGAATTCCTGGTACCTTCGGTACCTAGGTTACCCACTATGTACCGTTTGCCCAAAATTCATAAGTGCCTTGAGGCTCCACCTGGTCGGCCCATCATCAGTGAGATAGATTTGATTACATCACGTGCAGGGAAGTATATTGATCATTTTCTGCAACCCCTGGTGATGGGCACACCATCCTATCTGAAGGACACCAAGCATGTTAATAATACACTGAAAGGTGTTCAGTGGAAACCTGGGTATCTTCTAGTCACGGCTGATGTAGCCTCATTATACACAGCTATTTCCCATGATTTGGGATTAGAGGCCGTGGATCATTTTTTGACTAGGGAAGTAAGTATCCCTTGTATAGAGAAACAATTAATTTTGGATCTGCTGAATTACGCCATGTCACACAGCTACTTCTGGAACCAGGACTCCTCCTAAGTATGCCCCGAGCATGGCAAACTTGTTCATGGTGAAGTGGGAGGCAGATGTGGTATGGAACAACCAAAGGCCAGAATTAGTTGTGTGGCGGCGTTTTATAGATGACATCTTGTTTATAAGGGAAGGCGATAAGAATTACATAGTTACATAGTCAGTGAGGTTGAAAAAAGACACAAGTCCATCAAGTCCAACCTATGTGTGTGTGTTTTTTATGTCAGTATTTACATTGTATTTCCCCCAATGTTGTGGTCCCTTAAGTGTGCATCTAATAGTTTTTTGAAATTATCTATACTCCCAGCAGAAACTTCTGCTTGTGGAAGAGAATTCCACATCCTCACTCTTCTTACCATAAAGAAACTTCTACGCATTTTAAGGATAAACAGCCTTTCTTCTATTTTTAGTGAATGGCCGCGTGTCTTTGTGTACCCCCTTGTGCTGAATAGTTTTGTCCCTATAGTGGGGTCACCAGCACAGAATTTGTACATTGAAATCATATCCCCTCTCAGGCGTCTTTTCTCCAGCGAGAATAAGTTAATTGCTTGTAATCTTTCCTCATAACGAAGGTCCTCCAATCCCTTAATTAGCTTTGTTGCCCTTCTCTGAACCCTTTCCAATACCAGGGCATCTTTCCTGAGGACTGGTACCCAGAACTGGACAGCATACTCCAGGTGCGACCTCACCAGAGACTTGTATAGTGGGAGAATTATTGATTTATCCCTAGAGTTGATCCCTTTCTTGATGCATGCCAACACTTTATTAGCTTTGCTTGCAGCAGCTTGGCATTGCATGCCACTGCTGAGCCTGTTCTCTACTAGGACCCCTAGGTCTTTTTCCATCCTAGATTCCCCCAGAGGCTCTCCCCCTAGTAAGTATTTTGCGTTCATGTTCTTGGTACCCAAATGCATTATCTTACATTTTTCTATGTTAAATCTCATTTGCCACTTGTCTGCCCACCCCATTCATTTATTCAGATCTTCTTGCAAGGTTTCCACATCCTGTGGATAATTTATTGCCCTGCTTAGCTTGGTATCATCCACAAATACTGAGATTGAGCTGGTCACCCCGTCCTCCTAACTGTTTATGAATAAACTGAATAGGATTGGTCACAGGACAGAATCTTGGGGAACCCCACTTTCTACACTATACCATTCTGAGTATTCCCCATTTACACCACCCTCTGGACTCGCCCCTGTAGCCAGTTTTTAATCCAGGTACTCACCCTTTGATCCATGTTGAGGGACCTTAGTTTGTACAGTAAACGCTTATGGGGAACTGTATCAAATGCTTTTGCAAAATCCAGATCTACAGGCCTTGCTTTATCTAGATGGCAGCTCACCTCCTCATAAAAGGTTAATAGATTGGTTTGGCAAGAACTATTCTTCATGAAACCATGTTGATTACCGCTAATTATACCGTTCTCATTACAATAATCTTGTACAGTATATGATCCCTTATTATTCCCTCCAAGAGCTTGCAAATTATTGATGTTAAGCTAACTGGTCTGTAGTTCCCAGAGATATATCTTGGTCCTTTTTTATATATTGGTACTATGTTGGCTTTCCTCCAATCAGCTGGTATCATAACAGTCAGAAAACTGCTCTTAAAGATTAGGTACAGAGGTCTGTAGTTCTGAATTGAAAATCAGTTTAACACCTTTGTCATTTCTCCTTTGTAACCAAATTTCAATTTTCAACTCAATAGAGTTGAGCGAACCCAGACTGTAAAGTTTGGGTCCGTACCGGACTTTGGGGTGTCCATGCCCCGAACCCGGACATTTGCAAAAAAGTCCGGGTTCTGTATTCGGGTATTTTGCGCGCCTTTTCTATAGCTGCAGGGCCGCCAATCAACAAGCGTTTTACTCTTTTGCCCTTAAAAGCCATCACAGCCATGCCTACTAATGGAATGGCTGTGATTGGCAAGTGCATCATGTGACCCAGACTATTTTTGGCGCCTGTTGAATAGCTGCAGGGCAGCCAATCAACAAGCGTTTCACTCGTTTGCTTTTATAAGCCAACTAAAGGCAAGGCTGTGATAGGCTAGTGCATCATGTGACCCAGCCTCTAAATGAGCTGGAGTCACGTATGCCGCGTGTCACATCCTCTAAGGCTAGTGTAGGGAGAGCATTCTGCTGGCGCTGTGAGGGACAGATTGCAGATCTAATATGATCTCATCCTCCATTACAGACAGATTCCTGGCGGTGCTGTGAGGGGAAAGCTTTAGCATTCTAAAACGATCTGATACTGGACTAGGTAGAGTTTACTACTGCTGTGAGGTATAGATTACCGATCTAATATCATCTCATCCTCCATTACAGACAGGTTACTGGCAGTGCTGTTAGGGGAAAGTTTAGTGTTCTAAAAAGATCTGATACTGGACTAGATAGAGTTTACTGGTGCTGTGAGGGACAGATTACCGATCTAATATCATCTCATCCTGTATTACAGAAAGGTTCCTGGTGGTGCTGTGAGGGGAAAGCTTAGCTTTCTAAAACCATCTGATACTGGATTAGGTACAGTTTACTGGTGCTGTGAGGGACAGATTATTGTTCTAAAATCATCCCCTAGTGCTATAGGGAGAGGTTCCTGCTGGTGCTGTGAGGTACAGATTATTGTTCTAAAATCATCTCCTAGTTCTTGTTATTAGACAGGGAATGTCGTGGTCGTACTTGGAGAGGGATATCGTGATCCTCTACTAAAATCTTGTTATTAGACATGGAGTGTCGTGGTCGTCCTTGGAGA
>BLSH010418074.1:253725-263937 GCA_018402905.1 Glandirana rugosa | reverse complement strand
GTGGACCAGTCACTGGGCAATAACTTTTGCGTATAGTTTTAAATCAATATTTAACAAAGAAATTGGTCTAAAATGTGCAGGGGTATCAGGCTCCTTCCCTGGCTTAGGCAGTGTTACAATAAGAGCCTCTAGCATTTCAGGGGGGAAAGAGGAAGAGGCAGCGGCAGAGTTAAAGATTTTCACCAGGTGAGGAAGTAGTATAAGTTTAAATTCTTTATAGTATTCCCCACTAAATCCGTCTGGTCCCGGAGATTTGTTTGTGGGGAGAGATTCAATAGCCTTGTGAATTTCAATCTCAGTAAAAGGAGTATTAAGAGATTCTAGTTGATCTGGTGTTAATTTGGGTATGGGTAGGCTGGCTAGAAAGTTTTCAATCTCTGTTGAGGAAGGTTGATATGTATCACTATCCTCTCTAAGGTTATAAAGGGAGCCATAAAAGTGACTGAAAGCGTCTGCTTTTTTTTGGGGGTGGAACTCTTTCACTTTAGTTTTGGGGTGGATTATGTAGGGGATTTTGGCTTTATGTCTGATGCCTCTAAGCCTCAGTGCTAGGATTTTGCCCGCTTTGTTGCCTGTGGTGTAATGTGTCATTTTTAATCTCCTGGCTGCCTTTTCAAATTCTTCTAATAGGGTAAGTCTTAAATCATATCTGAGTTGGGTCAATTTTTGGGACAATTTTAATGATGGAGTTTTTTTGTTTTGTGTGTCTATAACCAAAATCTCTCTTGTTAGAGTTTCGATGCGTTCTCGCCGCTGCCTCTTAACTCTTGCCCCCAGTTGAATTAGAATACCTCTAACATATGCCTTATGGGCATTCCAAAGGGTGAAATTATTTTGCACTGAATTTTCGTTTTCTGAAAAATATTGTTCTAAATGAAGTTTAACCTTGTCCCTGGTTATTGTCCGCTGTAGTAGATATGGGTTAACTCTCCATATAGAAGTTGGTGGTGAGGTTGCCTTATCAGCTATTTCTAGAGTAACTGAGGCATGGTCAGACCAAGTGATCGTGTTGATAGTGGATGCATTAGTATTGTTAAGAATATGTTGATCCACCAGAAAAAGATCCAATCTCGTGTATGTTCGATGGGGAGCTGAAAAGAAGGTAAAGACTTTCTCGCTGGCGTGTGTACATCTCCACGCATCATACAAGTTGTGTTTATGTATAAATGTTTGAAAGATAGGGCCTCTGCCTTTAGCCGTAGATGTAGAGTCTAATGTTGGATCTGGGGTGATGTTAAAGTCCCCGCACAGTATGAGAGCACCTCTTTGGTGTTGACGGACTTTCTTCATTATCTTGTTAAAGAAGTAAATCTGGCGGTTGTTCGGTGAATATATATTGGCAATGGTGTAAGTTGTGGAGTTGAGATCACAGACAAGGATCAGATATCTCCCCTGTGGGTCCTTAATCAGCTCATGGAGCTTAAATGCTATTGTGTCTCTAATGGCTGTCAGCACTCCTTTGGTTTTGGTTTCAGTGTTGGCTGTAAATACATGCGGAAAGTTTTTGTGGCTGCATTTAGGAGGCATTGGCGCAGCAAAGTGTGTCTCCTGAGCGCAAACTATGTCACACTGATTATGAATTGCTTCAGTCCATAGAGATTTCCTTTTGACTGGGTGATTTAGACCCTTGGTGTTAAAAGTTAGGAATCGGATCCCCATCCGTGGTCCCCAGGTGGGATATGTTGTGTGTAGCTGCCTTTTTTAATCAGACCGGGGGGGCTCCCCCAACGTGCCTCCATGGGCCCGCCGGGGGAGCGTCTTCCCCCAAACAGTATTAAGGGTGCTGTACTCACAGTTGGTGCATTGATATGAGATAAATCAGGTCTGTCCAGTGCTTCAGGGCGGCTGCAGCTCGCATAGTCCTTTCCGTAAGTGTTATCAGTGAAGAGAGTCACACGCATGGTATATGTTCCATCCTCCTTCATAGGTTTGTTAAAGAAGGTGAAAAAAGAAAAGTATAAAAACAAGATAAACAGAGAACAGTAACTAAACCATTGGTTATCTATATGTAAGAACCAGTTCGGGTACTTCCTACCCAGAGGCAGCACATTGCTGCTGAGTTGCATAGAGGGATAAGTCTTGGCCTGAGAGTTATCCGGCCGGTTGACAGAGCTACTTTGCGTGGTTAGCCCACAACTTATGTGTGCGACTTAGCATTTTTGGTAGTGACAACTTTCCATTCCGGGTCAATATGTTGCATAGAGGGTAGAGGGTGGGATTCATTAGAGGGTTCAGGGAGAATCTTCCATTCTTTTAGTAGATCCATGCCTTGGTCTAGAGAGGTTACATTGAATGTGCGGTTGTTTCTGGTGATCATGAGTTTTGCAGGGTATCCCCACTTATAGATGATTTTGTGGTTTCGTAGAGCCTTGGTTACTGTGTTCAGGGATCTACGTTTTTGCAATGTGTACTGAGACAGATCTGCGTAGAACTGCATATTTTGGTATTGCTGGGGAATGTCGCGCTGGTTACGCATTGCAGACATGAGGGCTTCTTTAATGTGAAAAAAATGCAATCTCAGGATCACATCTCTGGGTATCTGCTCTGGCAGGTGTGCCGGTTTCGGTAAGCGGTGAATTCTATCAATAGTAACTTCCAGATCTGTGAGGCCTGGTATGAGGCTTTTAAACATAGTCATTGCAAAGTCTCTCAGATCTGATTGTTGTACTGATTCGGGGATCCCCCTTATTTTAAAATTGTTTCTTCTAGTTCTGTCTTCTAAATCCGCTAATTTTGCCTTGACCCATTCTGTGTCTTTCTCTTTGTCCTCATGTGCATCTACCAGATCATTTATGGTTAAAGCATAATCTCCCATTTTCATTTCAATGTGTGCAACTCTCTCCTCCACTGCTTGGATATCCTCATGATATTTATGCATATGCGTGGCTATGTCCGTTTGGATAGTGCTCCTAAGAGAGAGCAGCATGTCCTTAACCGCTTGCCGACCGCTGATCGGCAATTGACGGCGACAAGGTGGCTCGTGAGCGCAAATCGCCGTCATACGACGGCGGCCGCGCTCACGAGCCTAGTGAGCGCTCACGAGCCTAGTGAGCGCGCGCGCGCCGCCAGAGGCGCGCCCGCGCGCTCACTGTGTTCGGGGAGGGCCAGGGAGTGGGTGCGGTGGCTTCGATTGCCGCTGGCTACCCGCGATGGCCCCCCCGGAGCGAAAGAGCGGAGGTCCGTGTATGTAAACACGGACCTCCGCTCTGTGTGAGGGGGAAGGGATGTGATCACAGCCTTCCTGTATACGAAGGCTGTGACCACTTCCCTTCCCCAGCTAGGGCAGTCCCCCTACAGTAACAACACGCCCAGGGAACACAGTTAACCCTTAGAGCGCCCCCTGCAGGTTAACCCCTTCATTGCCAATGGCATTTACACAGTAATCAGTGCATTTTTATAGCACTGATCGCTGTATAAATGCCAATGGTCCCAAAAAAGTGTCAAAATGTTCCGACATGTCCGCTGAAATATCGCAGTGCCGCTAAAAATCGCAGATCGCCGCCATTACTAGTAAAAAAATAAATAAATAATAAAAACCCCAAAAATTAATTCTCATCATCCGTAAACGCGACCACTTTTGCGCAAACCAATCAATAAATGCCGATTGTGATTTTTTTTTATCGCAAATATGAGGAAGAATATAAATCGGCCAAAAACGGTGAAAAAAAATGTTTTTTTATATTTTTTTTTGGATTTGTATTTTAGCAAAAAGTAAGAAATTTGGGTTTTTTTGCAAAATGGTCGCTCTTCTTTTGTTTATAGCGGCGATCAGAAATGACGCAGAGGGGATCAAATACCACCAAAAGAAAGCTCTATTTGTGGGAAAAAAAGGACGCAAATTTCGTTTGGGTACAACGTCGCACGACCGCGCAATTGTCAGTTAAAGCGACGCATCGCCGAATCGCAAAAAGGGCCCCGGTCCTAAAGCAGCAAATCCTTCCGGGGCTGAAGTGGTTAAGGACCGTGTCCAGGATGGGTTGATTTTGTGTGGGAAAGGATTCAATCGAATCCGGCATCTCCCTTGTGTCTTCCCCGGACTCAGACATGGAGAGCTCCTCCGGACTGAATCCGCTGGCATCCAGCCTGGGTTTCGCCTTAACAGGGCTATTAGATGCTGGGGTGGAAGGGAGGGATGAATGGCTGTTAGGGGAACCCCTCTGTTTGGGCTGGGTTGCCTTATTTGGGTACGGATGGCTTGGCGTGTCGGCCGGTGAGGAGTAGGCCTCAGCGCCATCTTGCCCCCCTCCGCTCCGGCCCGGAGCGAAGAAGTCTGTTAAGCGCTGTGGCTTTTTGTCTGTCTTACGCTTCCTCGACATGCTCTGGATGATGTCCCGGACTGGAACGCCGTCTCAGCGGGTCTTGGTGCGATGTGTGCGGGCAGCTACGGGTTGCTTTCTCCGTCGTCGGCCGGAGCTCTGAGCTTAAGCGTCCGCTCGGCTCCGCATCAGGCCATGCCCCCCAAAATGAAGTTATTTTAAACAAATACATTTTAATATAGTAGAGTCCACTGCATCTATTAAAAATCTTTGGGAGAAATATAATACTGTATGTGTGTACTAGGATATCAGAGGAGAGGAAGTATATGGTTTGTCAATACTAAAGGTAGAAGTTTCATTGGTGTGATGGGGTATGATCTTGAACCATACATGAAATCAGTTGCGGAACTACCGGGGTAGCAAAGGTTGCACTAGTGATAAGGGGACTGACATTCTGCCATTGCCATTGTGTGACTTGCTTGAGATTTCCTTGTGACTTCCTTACCACTTTTGTGATTTAACATTGCAATGTTTGACACTCAAATCACACCAAAGTCATAAAGAAGTAGTGCAGGAACTTTTTTTTCGTTGCATTCATTAACCACTTGCCGACCGCCCGCCGTGGCTTGACGGTGGCTGCGATAACTAGTATTGTGAGCGCTCACACACTCACTGTGTTCTGGGGGGGCCAGGGAGTGTGGGTAGGGCGGACTCAATCCCTGAAGGCCACCCGGAATGGCTCCCCTGCAGCAAGAGAATGGAGGTCCGTGCATGTAAACAAGGATCTCCGTTCTGACAGAGGTGGAAGGCTTCCTGTGTTTGGAAGCCGTGATCACTCCCCTCCCCCTGCCAGCCCAGCCCCCATACAGTTAGAACACACTGAGAGAACACAGTTAACCCTTAGAGTGCCCCCTCCAGGTTAACCCCTTCACTGCCAATGGCATTTACACAGTAATCAGTGCATTTTCATAGCACTGATCGCTGTATAAATGCCAATGGTCCCAAAAAAGTGTCAAAATGGTCCGACATGTCTGCCGCAATATCGCAGTACCGCTAAAAATTGCAGATTGCCGCATTTACTAGTAAAAAATAAAAAAAAATAAAAACCCCATAAATTAACCTGTAGAGATCTGCGCTATAGATGAAAGACGTCTACAGTGCGGATCTTAAAATCCCGGTTGGACGTCCTCCCCTTTACACGCCCCCTGCGCGCACGGGGCGGCGACGGCGGCGCGCGCGCGGCCGCCGCACGCTGCATGGGCGTGCCCGCGGGTAGGGCGGACTCGATGTCCGCTCCTGACCCGCGATCGCCTTACAGAGCTGTAGAACGGGGAACCGCCGATGTAAACATGGAGGTTCCCCGTTCTGTGACGGGGACAAACAGATCTACTGATCCCTGTCACTGGGATCAGTTAGATCTGTTATGTCCCGACCAGCCCATCCCCCCCACAGTTAGAACACAGCCAGGGAACATTGTTAACCCCTTCACTGCCCCTGCAGGTTAACCCCTTCACTGCCAATGACATTTATACAGTAATCAGTGGACATTTAAATTTCTGATCGCTGAATAAATGTCATTGGTCCCAAAAAAGTGTCAAAAATGACCGACATGTCCGCTGCAATATCAAAGTCCCGATAAAAATCGCAGATCGCCGCCATTACTAGTAAAAAAAAAAAATAATAATAAAAACGCCATAAATCAATTCCCATAATTTGTAGACGCGATAACTTTTGCGCAAACCAATCAATATACGCCGATTGCAATTTTTTTTTACCAAAAATATGTAGAAGAATATAAATCGGCCAAACCCAATGAAAATTTTTTTTTGGATATTTTTAGAGCAAAAAGTAAAAAATATTGTTCTTTTTTCAAAATTGTCGCTCTTGGTTTTGTTTATAGCGCAAAAAATAAAAACCGCAGAGGTGATCAAGTACCACCAAAAGTAAGCTCTATTTGTGGGGAAAAAAGGACATCAATTTTATTTGGGTACAACACCGCATGACCGCGCAATTGTCATTCAAAATGCGACAGCGCTGAAACCTGAAAATTGGTCTGGGCAGGAGGGGGGTTTAAGCGCCCAGTAAGGAAGTGGTTAATTCTCATCATCAATAAACGCCAATTGCAATTATGTTTACCAAAAATATGAGGAAGAATATAAATTGGCCAAAAACCCATGAAAAAAAAGGTTTTTTTTATATATTTTTTTGGTTTTGTATTTTAGCAAAGAGTAAAAAAAAATTTGAAAAATTGTTGCTCTCTTTCTGTTTATAGCGGTGATCAGAAATGACACAGAGGTGATCAAATACCACCAAAAGAAAGCTCTATAAAAGGACGCAAATTTTGTTTGGGTACAACGTCGCATGAACGTGCAATTGTCAGTTAAAGCGACACAGTGCCGAATCGCAAAAAGTGCTCTGGTCCTAAAGGCGGAAATCCTTCCAGGGCTGAAGTGGCACCCATTGAAATGAATGTGTTTTGACTTGTGTGTCAAGTGACTTTATCGGGGAGATTTACTAAAACTGGCGCACACAGAATCTGGTGCAGCTGTGCATAGCAATCACTCAGATTCTATATTTTGTTGTCAAAGATTAATGGAACAAAGCTGAAGTTAGACACTGGTTGCCTACTATGCACAGCTGCACCAGATTCAGTGTGCACCAGTTTTAGGAAATCTCTCCCTCTGTGTCACAAATCACATGATACATCACAGCAGTTTGAACTGTGGCTTATAAAGGGCCTCACAAGAGGAGTTAAGGGCCCCAGGATCAGTGGGAAGGGCCTCGGCCCCAGAGGGAAGGGCCCCAGGCTCAGGGGAAGGGCCCCATGACCAGAGCAAAGGGTTCAGGGAATGATGGATAGTGCCTTGGTGGTCAGAGGTTCCTTTCATGGTTTCTTGCATCAAGGCCCTAAAAAGTTCTAGTTACACCTTTAAATGTAGTAATTTACTATTTTTGGGGGTCGTTTGACAATTACTTGGAAAAGGAATAGCTAAAAATGTTCAGTAGTATTTTTACTTTTGAAGTTTTACCCAAGATAATGCTTCTTTACGGTTAAATTCAAGTTTAGAGTTGAGCGAACCCGGACTGTAAAGTTCGGGTCCGTACCGGACCTTAGGGTGTTCGTGCCCTGAACCCGATCCCGGACATTTCAAAAAAAGTCCGGGATCGGGTTCGGTATTCAGGTATTTTTTGGTGCCTGTTGAATAGCTGCAGGGTAGCCAATCAACAAGCGTTTCACTCTTTTGCCTTTAGAAGCCATCACAGCCATGCCTACTAATGGCATGGCTGTGATTGGCCAGATCATCCTGTGACCCAGCCTCGATATGAGCTGGAGTCACGTAGCGCTGCATGTCACAGGCTAGTGTAGGCAGAGGATGCTGCCGCCACTGTGAGGGAGAGATTAGCGTTCTAATATCATCTCATCATGCATTAGAGACAGGTTCCTGGCGGTGCTGTGAGGGAAAGATTAGCGTTCTAAAATCATCTGATACTGGAGTAGGTACAGGTTCCTGGCGCTGTGAGGGAAATATTAGTGTACTAATATCATCTCATACTGCATTAGGGACAGGTTCCTGTCGGTGCTGTGAAGGACAGATTATCATTCTAAAATCATCTCATACTGCAATAGGGATAGGTTCCTGTCGGTGCTGTGAGGGACAGATTATCGTTCTAAAATCATCTCATACTGGAGTAGGGGCAGGTTCCTGTGGGTGCTGTGAGGGACAGATTATCGTTCTAAAATCATCTCATACTGCATTAGGGACAGGTTCCTGTCGGTGCTGTGAGGGACCGATTATTGTTCTAAAATCATCTCACACTGGAGTAGGGACAGGTTCCTGGCGGTGCTGTGAGGGACAGATTATCGTTCTAATATCATCTCATACTGCATTAGGGACAGGTTCCTGTCGGTGCTGTGAGGGACAGATTATCATTCTAAAATCATCTCATACTGCAGTAGGGATAGGTTCCTGTCGGTGCTGTGAGGGACAGATTATCGTTCTAAAATCATCTCATACTGGAGTAGGGGCAGGTTCCTGTGTGTGCTGGAAGGTACAGATTATCGTTCTAAAATCATCTCATACTGCATTAGGGACAAGTTCCTGTCGGTGCTATGAGGGACATATTATCGTTCTAAAATCATCTCACACTGGAGTAGGGACAGGTTCCTGTCAGTGCTGTGAGGGACAAATTATTGTTCTAAAATCATCTCATACTGGAGTAGGGACAGGTTGCTGGCGGTGCTGTGAGGGGCAGATTATCGTTCTAAAATCATCTCATTCTGCAGTAGGGACAGGTTCCTGTCGGTGTTGTGAGGAATAGATTAGCGTTCTAAAATCATCTCATACTGGAGTAGGGAGAGGTTCCTATCGGTGCTGTGAGGGACAGATTATTGTTCTAAAATCATCTCATCCTGCATTAGAGACAGGTTCCTGGTGGTGCTGTGAGGGAAAGATTAGCGTTCTAAAATCATCTCATACTGCATTAGGTACAGGTTCCTGGTGCTGTGAGGGAAAGATTAGCATTCTAATATCATCTCATACTGCTTAGGGACCGGTTCCCGGTGCTGTGAGGGAAAGATTAATGTTCTAATATCATCTAATACTGCATTAGGGACAGGTTCCTGTCGGTGCTGTGAGGGACAGATTATCATTCTAAAATCATCTCATACTGCATTAGGGACAGGTTCCTGTCGGTGCTGTGAGGGACCGATTATCATTCTAAAATCATCTCACACATCAGTAGGGACAGGTTCCTGGTGGTGCTGTGAGGGACAGATCATTGTTCTAAAATCATCTCATACTGCAGTATGGAGAGGTTCCTGTCGGTGCTCTGAGGGACAGATTATCATTCTAAAATCATCCCATACTGCAGTAGTGACAGGTTCCTGGCACTGTGAGGGAAAGATTAGTGTTCTAATATCATCTGATACTGCATTAGGGACCGGTTCCTGCTGCTGTGTGGGAAAGATTAGCGTTCTAATATCATCTCATACTGCATTAGGGACATGATGTTGTCAGTGCTGTGAGGGACAGATTATCATTCTAAAATCATCTCATACTGCAGTAGAGATAGGTTCCTGTTGGTGCTGTGAAGGACAGATTATCATTCTAAAATCATCTCATACTGCAGTAGGGACAAGTTCCTGTCGGTGCTGTGAGGGACAGATTATCATTCCAAAATCATCTCATACTGGAGTAGGGACAGGTTCCTGGCGGTGCTCTGAGGGACAGATTATCGTTCTAAAATCATTTCATACTGCATTAGGGTCAGGTTCCTCTTGGTGCTGTGAGGGAACGATTATAGTTCTAAAATCATCTCACACTGGAGTAGGGACAGGTTCCTGGCGGTGCTGTGAGGGACAGATTATCGTTCTAAAATCATCTCATATTGCAGTAGGGACAGGTTCCTGGGGGTGCTGTGAGGGACAGATTAGCATTCTAAAATCACCTCATACTGGAGTAGGGAGAGGTTCCTATCGGTGCTGTGAGGCAGGGTTTCTCAACCCGTGGTACGCGTACCCCTAGGGGTACGTGTACCAAGGGCAGGGGGTACGCCGCTTGTGCTGGGGGCAGGATGAAAATCGCCGCTCTGATGCCCGGTTAAAAGTGTGCATTAATGTAGGGGCGGCTTGCTGTATACACCTGCCAGCCCCTACACAGTTAAATTGCAGAGCTGCCTGCAGCGGAATTACGTGTGAAAATTGGCCCGTAGTCTCGCCGCTAAAAGTAGGACGGGGGTCGTGTTCGCCGCATGGGGGACGGGAACCATGTGCATGGGGATCCCCATGCGCATGGTGCCCAACTCTTTGGGACGGAGTGTCGTGGCTATCCTTGGAGAGGGATGAGGTCATACTCCACTAAAATCTTACGATTAGACAGGGAGTGTCGTGGGGGTCCTTGGACAGGGATGACGTTATACTCTACTAAAATCTTGCTATTAGACAGGGAGTGTCGTG
>BLSH010418074.1:240747-253715 GCA_018402905.1 Glandirana rugosa | reverse complement strand
GGAAAGATTAGTGTTTTAATATCATCTGATTCTGCATCAGGGACCGGTTCCTGGTGCTGTGAGGGAAAGATTAGCATTCTAATATCATTTCATACTGCATTAGGGACATGTTGTTGTCTGTGCTGTGAGGGACAGATTATCATTCTAAAATCATCTCATACCGTAGGAGGGATAGGCTCCTGTTGGTGCTGTGAAGGACAGATTATCGTTCTAAACTCATCTCATACTGCAGTAGGGACAGGTTCCTGTCGATGCTGTGAGGGACAGATTATCATTCTAAAATCATCTCATACTGTAGTAGGGAAAGGATCCTGGCGGTGCTGTGAGGGACAGATTATCGTTCTAAAATGATCTCACACTGGAGTAGAGACAGGTTCCTGGCGGTGCTGTGAGGGACAGATTATTGTTCTAAAATCATCTCATACTGTAGTAGGGACAAGAACCTGGCGGTGCTGTGAGGGACAGATTATCGTTCTAAAATCATCTCATACTGCATTAGGGACAGGTTCCTGTCGGTGCTGTGAGGGACAGATTAGCGTTCTAAAATCATCTCATACTGGAGTAGGTAGAGGTTCCTGTCGGTGCTGTGAGGGACAGATTATCGTTCTAAAATCATCTCATACTGGAGTAGGGACAGGTTCCTGGCGGTGCTATGAGGGACAGATTATCATTCTAAAATCATCTCATACTGCAGAAGGGATAGGTTCCTGTCGGTGCTGTGAGGGACAGATTATCATTCTAAAATCATCTCATACTGGAGTAGGGACAGGTTCCTGGCGGTGCTGTGAGGGACAGCTTATCGTTCTAAAATCATCTCATACTGCATTAGGGACAGGTTCCTGTCGGTTCTGTGAGGGAACGATTATTGTTATAAAATCATCTCACACTGGAGTAGGGACAGGTTCCTGGCGGTGCTGTGAGGGACAGATTATCGTTCTAAAATCATCTCATACTGCAGTAGGGACAGGTTCCTGTCGGTGCTGTGAGGGACAAATTATCGTTCTAAAATCATCTCATACTGAAGTAGGGACAGGTTCCTGGTGGTGCTGTGAGGGACAGATTATCGTTCTAAAATCATCTCATACTGCAGCAGAGACAGGTTCCTGGCGGTGCTGTGAGGGAAAGATTAGCGTTCTAAAATCATCTCATACTGGAGTGGGGAGAGATTCCTGTCGGTGCTGTGAGAGACAGATTATTGTTCAGGTACAGCTTCCTGGCGCTGTGAAGGAAATATTAGTGTTCTAATATCATCTGATACTGCATTAGGGACCAGTTCCCGGTGCTGTGAGGGAAAGATTAATATTCTAGTATCATCTCATACTGCATTAGGGACAGGTTCCTGTAGGTGCTGTGAGGGACAGATTATCGTTCTAAAATCATCTCACACTGGAGTAGGGACAGGTTCCTGGTGGTGCTGTGAGGGACAGATTATTGTTCTAAAATCATCTCATACTGCAGTATGGAGAGGTTTCTGTCGATGCTCTGAGGGACAGATTATCATTCTAAAATAATCTCATACTGCAGTAGTGACAGGTTCCTGGCACTGTGAGGGAAAGATTAGTGTTCTAATATCATATCATACTGCATTAAGTACAGGTTCCTGGCGCTGTGAGGGAAATATTAGTGTTCTAATATCATTTGATAGTGCATTAGGGACCGGTTCCTGGTGATGTGTGGGAAAGATAAGCATTCTAATATCATCTCATACTGCATTAGGGACAGGTTACTGTCGGTGCTGTGAGGGACAGATTATCATTCTAAAATAATCTAATATTACATAAGGGACAGGTTCCTGTCGGTGCTGTGAGGGACAGATTATCATTCTAAAATCATCTCATACAGGAGTAGGGACTGGTTCCTGGCGGTGCTGTGAGGGACAGATTATCGTTCTAAAATCAACTCATACTGCAGTAGGGACAGGTTCTTGTCGCTGCTGTGAGGAACAAATTATCGTTCTAAAATCATCTCATACTGGAGTAGGGACAGGTTCCTGGCGGTGTTTTGAGGGACAGATTATCGTTCTAAAATCATCTCATACTGCAGTAGGGACAGGTTCCTGTCAGTGCTGTGAGGGACAGATTAGCATTCTAAAATCATCTCGTACTGGAGTAGGGAAAGGTTCCTGTCGGTGCTGTGAGGGACAGATTATCGTTCTAAAATCATCTCATACTGCAGTAGTGACAGTTTCCTGGCGCTGTGAGGGAAAGATTAGCATTCTAATATCATCTCATACTGCAGTAGGGACAGGTTCCTGTCAGTGCTGTGAGTTACAGATTAGCATTCTAAAATCATCTCGTACTGGAGTAGGGAAAGGTTCCTGTTGGTGCTGTGAAGGACAGATTATCGTTCTAAAATCATCTCATACTGCAGTAGGGACAGGTTCCTGTCGGTGCTGTGAGGGACAGATTATTGTTCTAAAATCATCTCATATTGTAGTAGGGACAGGATCCTGGTGGTGCTGTGAGGGACAGATTATTGTTCTAAAATCATCTCATACTGAAGTAGGTGCAGGATCCTGTCGGTGCTGTGAAGGACAGATTAGCTTTCTAAAATCATCTCATACTGGAGTAGGGAGAGGATCCTGTCGGTGCTGTGAGGGACAAATTATCATTCTAAAATCATCTCATACTGCAGTAGGGACAGGTTCCTGTCAGTGCTGTGAGGGACAGATTATTGTTCTAAAATCATCTCATACTGTAGTAGGGACAGGATCCTGGTGGTGCTGTGAGGGACAGATTATTGTTCTAAAATCATCTCATACTGCAGTAGGTGCAGGATCCTGTCGGTGCTGTGAAGGACAGATTAGTGTTCTAAAATCATCTCATACTGGAGTAGGGAGAGGATCCTGTCGGTGCTGTGAGGGACAAATTATCATTCTAAAATCATCTCATACTGGTGTGGGGAGAGTTTCCTGTCGGTGATGTGAGGGACAGATTATCGTTCTAAAATCATCTCTTACTGCAGTAGGGACAGGTTCCTGTCGGTGCTGTGAGGGACCGATTATCGTTCTAAAATCATCTCACACATCAGTAGGGACAGGTTCCTGGTGGTGCTGTGAGGGACAGATTATTGTTCTAAAATCATCTCATACTGCAGTATGGAGAGGTTTCGGTCGATGCTCCGAGGGACAGATTATCATTCTAAAATCATCTCATACTGCAATAGTGACAGGTTCCTGGCACTGTGAGGGAAAGATTATTGTTCTAATATCATCTCATACTGCATTATTAGCCAAAAATTTGGGGACACCCTTGGCTCCCAGCTCAACTTTTGCTGATGTATGCTCTCTTGAAATCCAAGAGGTAAGTAGTAACCGGTGATTTCAGCCGATCGCATTAATTATGGTCATTGGTGTATATGTTTGTCTGTGCCGAATAGCCACTATGTGTTATAGCAAATGAAATTCTTGTATTATACTGTGGTCTATTTATAGTTTTTCGTATTATGTCTTTAGAACCAAGGCTATACAGTGACCTTTCTCCCTGAGGAAGAAGTTTGTTACATAACTCAAAATAACTTTGAAACATGTAGGAGAGGAAGCTGCACCTTCACCACCAGGACTACTGTTCCAATTGAGGGTTTGCTTACTTCCACACTGTTACCTTTGTATTCACTTGGGCTATTTTCTATGTGTATACCTATGTTTGTATATGGCAACCACATTACCCGTCATGTGACGGTTTTAACTTTGAACTAATAAATTACAAATCTTCTTTGATACTTTTTTGTATACATTGTGTATTTTTGGGGAATCCTGTGTTGCGGCAAATCCCTATGGGCCCTCCTTCTTGCAAATCTCATACTGCATTAGGTACAGGTTCCTGGCGCTGTGAGGGAAATATTAGTGTTCTAATATCATCTGATACTGCATTAGGGACCGGTTCCTGGTGATGTGTGGGAAAGATAAGCATTCTAATATCATCTCATACTGCATTAGGGACAGGTCACTGTCGGTGCTGTGAGGAACAGATTATCATTCTAAAATAATCTCATACTGGAGTAGGGACAGGTTCCTGGCGGTGCTGTGAGGGACAGATTATCGTTCTAAAATCATCTCATACTGGAGTAGGGACAGGTTAATGGCGGCGCTGTGAGGGAAAGATTATCGTTCTAAAATCATCTCATACTGCATTAGGGACAGGTTCCTGTCGGTGCTGTGAGGGACCGATTATCGTTCTAAAATCATCTCACACTGGAGTAAGGACAGGTTCCTGACGGTGCTGTGAGGGACCGATTATCGTTCTAAAATCATCTCACACTGGAGTAAGGACAGGTTCCTGACGGTGCTGTGAGGGACAGATTATCATTCTAAAATCATCTCATACTGCAGTAGGGACAGGTTCCTTTCGGTGCTGTGAGGGACAAATTATTGTTCTAAAATCATCTCATACTGCAGTAGGGACAGGTTCCTGTCGGTGCTGTGAGGGAAAGATTAGCATTCTAAAATCATCTCATACTGGAGTAGGGAGAGGTTCCTGTCGGTGCTGTGAGGGACAGATTATCATTCTAAAACCATCTAATAATACAGTAGGTACAGTTTCCTATCGGGACAGGGGACAGATTATTGTTCAAAATTCATCTCATACTGCAGTAGGGAAAGCTGTCGGTTCTTTGAGGGACAGATTACTGTTCTAAAATCATCTCAAACTGTAGTAGGGACAGGATCCTGGCAGTGCTGTGAGGGACAGATTATCGTTCTAAAATCATCTCATACTGGAGTGGGTAGAGGTTCCTGTCCGTGATGTGAGGGACAGATTATCGTTCTAAAATCATCTCTTACTGCAGTAGGGACAGGTTCCTGTCGGTGCTGTGAGGGAAAGATTAGCATTCTAAAATCATCTCATACTGGAGTAGGGAGAGGTTCCTGTCGGTGCTGTGAGGGACAGATTATCGTTCTAAATCATCTCATACTGCAGTAGTGACAATTTCCTGGTGCTGTGAGGGAAAGATAAGTGTTCTAATATCATCTTATACTACATTAGGGACTGGTTCCTGGTGCTGTGAGGGAAAGATTACCATTCTAATATCATCTCATACTGCATTAGGGACATGTTGTTGTCTATGCTGTGAGGGAAAGATCATCATTCTAAAATCATCTCATACCGCAGGAGTGATAGGTTCCTGTTAGTACTATGAAGGACAGATTATCGTTCTAAAATCATCTCATACTGGAGTAGGGAGAGGTTCCTGTCAGTGCTGTGAGGGACAGATTATCATTCTAAAATCATCTCATAGTGCAGTAGGGACAGATTCCTGTCAGAGCTGTGAGGGACAGATTGTCGTTCTAAAATCATCTCATAATGGTGTAGGGAGAGGTTCCTGTCGGTGCTGTGAGGGACAGATTATCATTCTAAAACCATCTAATAATACAGTAGGTACAGTTTCCTATCGGGACAGGGGACAGATTATTGTTCAAAATTCATCTCATACTGCAGTAGGGAAAGCTGTCGGTTCTTTGAGGGACAGATTACTGTTCTAAAATCATCTCAAACTGTAGTAGGGACAGGATCCTGGCAGTGCTGTGAGGGACAGATTATCGTTCTAAAATCATCTCATACTGGAGTGGGTAGAGGTTCCTGTCCGTGATGTGAGGGACAGATTATCGTTCTAAAATCATCTCTTACTGCAGTAGGGACAGGGTACTGTCGGTGCTGTGAGGGACAGATTATCATTCTAAAATCATCTCATACTGCAGTAGGGACAGGTTCCTGGCGGTGCTGTGAGGGACAGATTAGCGTTCGTTCTAAAATCATCTCATACTGGTGTAGGCAGTGGTTCCTGTTGGTGCTGCGAGGGACAGATTATCAGTCTAAAATAATCTCATACTGCAGTAGGGTTAGGTTCCTTTTCTTTGCTGTGAGGGACTGATTATCATTCTAAAATCATTCCATACTGCAGTAGTGACAGGTTAATGTCGGTGTTGTGAGGGACAGATTATCGTTCTAAAATCATCTCATAATGCAGTAGGGACAGGTTCCTGGCGGTGCTGTGAGGGACAGATTATTGTTCAAAAATCATCTCATACTGCAGTAGTGAAAGCTTCCTGTCGGTACTCTGAAGGACAGATTATCGTTCTAAAATCATCTCATACTGGAGTAGGGAGAGATTCCTGCCGGTGCTGTGAGAGACAGATTATTGTTCTAAAATCATCTCATAATGGTGTAGGGAGAGGTTCCTGTCGGTGCTGTGAGGGACAGATTATCATTCTAAAACCATCTAATAATACAGTAGGTACAGTTTCCTATCGGGACAGGGGACAGATTATTGTTCAAAATTCATCTCATACTGCAGTAGGGAAAGCTGTCGGTTCTTTGAGGGACAGATTATTGTTCTAAAATCATCTCACACTGTAGTAGGGACAGGATCCTGGCGGTGCTGTGAGGGACAGATTATCTTTCTAAAATCATCTCATACTGGAGTAGGGACAGGTTCCTGTCAGTGCTGTGAGGGACAGATTATCATTCTAAAATCATCTCATACTGGAGTTGGTAGAGGTTCCTGTCCGTGCTGTGAGGGACAGACTATCGTTCTAAAATCATCTCTTACTGCAGTAGGGACAGGGTACTGTCGGTGCTGTGAGGGACAGATTATCATTCTAAAATCATCTCATACTGCAGTAGGGACAGGCTCCTGGCGGTGCTGTGAGGGACAGATTAGCGTTCGTTCTAAAATCATCTCATACTGGTGTAGGCAGTGGTTCCTGTTGGTGCTGTGAGGGACAGATTATCATTCTAAAATAATCTCATACTGCAGTAGGGTCAGGTTCCTTTTCTTTGCTGTGAGGGACTGATTATCATTCTAAAATCATCCCATACTGCAGTAGTGACAGGTTAATGTCGGTGTTGTGAGGGACAGATTATCGTTCTAAAATCATCTCATACTGGAGTAGGGAGAGGTTCCTGTTGGTGCTGTGAGGGACAGATTATCATTCTAAAATCATCTCATAGTGCAGTAGGGACAGATTCCTGTCGGAGCTGTGAGGGACAGATTATCATTCTAAAATCATCTCATACAGCAGTAAGGACAGGTTCCTGTCAGTGGTGTGAAAGACAGATTAGCGTTCTAAAATCATCTCATACTGGAGTAGGGACAGGTTCCTGGCGTTGCTGTGAGGGACAGATTATTGTTCAAAAATCATCTCATACTGCAGTAGTGAAAGCTTCCTGTCGGTACTCTGAAGAACAGATTATCGTTCTAAAATCATCTCATACTGCAGTAGGAAGAGGTTCATGGCGGTACTGTGAGGGACAGATTACCGTTCTAAAATCATCTCATGGTGCTTTGAGGGACAGATTATAGTTCTAAAATCATCTCATACTGGAGTAGGGAGAGGTTCCTGTTGGTGCTGTGAGGGACAGATTATCATTCTAAAATCATCTCATAGTGCAGTAGGGACAGATTCCTGTCGGAGCTGTGAGGGACAGATTATCGTTCTAAAATCATCTCATACTGCAGTAAGGACAGGTTCCTGTCAGTGGTGTGAAAGACAGATTAGTGCTCTAAAATCATCTCATACTGGAGTAGGGACAGGTTCCTGTCCGTGCTGTGAGGGACACATTATAGTTCTAAAATCATCTCATACTGGAGTGGGGAGAGGTTCCTGTTGGTGCTGTGAGGGACAGATTATCGTTCTAAAATCATCTCTTACTGCAGTAGGGACAGGATACTGTCGGTGCTGTGAGGGACAGATTATTGTTCTAAAATCATCTCATACTGCAGTAGGGACAGATTCCTGGCGGTGCTGTGAGGGACAGATTATCGTTGTAAAATTATCTCATACTGCAGTAGGGACAGGTTCCTGGCGGTGCTGTGAGGGACAGATTAGCGTTCGTTCTAAAATCATCTCATACTGGTGTAGGCAGTGGTTCCTGCTGGTGCTGTGAGGGACAGATTATCATTCTAAAATAATCTCATACTGCAGTAGGCTCAGGTTCCTGTTCTTTGCTGTGAGGAACTGATTATCATTCTAAAATCATCCCATACTGCAGTAGTGACAGGTTAATGTCGGTGCTGTGAGGGACAGATTATCGTTCTAAAATCATCTCATAATGCAGTAAGGACAGGTTATTGGTGGTGCTGTGTGGGACAGATTATTGTTCAAAAATCATCTCATACTGCAGTAGTGTAAGCTTCCTGTCGTTACTCTGAAGGACAGATTATCGTTCTAAAATCATCTCATACTGCAGTGGGAACAGATTCATGGCGGTGCTGTGAGGGACAGATTATCGTTCTAAAATCATCTCATACTGGAGTAGGGAGAGGTTCCTGTTGGTGCTGTGAGGGACAGATTATCATTCTAAAATCATCTCATAGTGCAGTAGGGACAGATTCCTGTCGGAGCTGTGAGGGACAGATTATCGTTCTAAAATCATCTCATACAGCAGTAAGGACAGGTTCCTGTCAGTGGTGTGAAAGACAGATTAGCGTTCTAAAATCATCTCATACTGGAGTAGGGACAGGTTCCTGGCTGTGCTGTGAGGGACAGATTATTGTTCAAAAATCATCTCATACTGCAGTAGTGAAAGCTTCCTGTCGGTACTCTGAAGAACTGATTATCATTCTAAAATCATCCCATACTGCAGTAGTGACAGGTTAATGTCGGTGCTATGAGGGACAGATTATCGTTCTAAAATCATCTCATAATGCAGTAAGGACAGGTTATTGGCGGTGCTGTGTGGGACAGATTATTGTTCAAAAATCATCTCATACTGCAGTAGTGTAAGCTTCCTGTCGTTACTCTGAAGGACAGATTATCGTTCTAAAATCATCTCATACTGCAGTGGGAACAGATTCATGGCGGTGCTGTGAGGGACAGATTATCGTTCTAAAATCATCTCATACTACAGTAGGGAGAGGTTCCTGTCGGTGCTGTGAGGGACAGATTATAGTTCTAAAATCATCTCATACTGGAGTAGGGAGAGGTTCCTGTTGGTGCTGTGAGGGACAGATTATCATTCTAAAATCATCTCATACTGCAGTAAGGACAGGTTCCTGTCAGTGGTGTGAAAAACAGATTAGCGTTCTAAAATCATCTCATACTGGAGTAGGGACAGGTTCCTGTCCGTGCTGTGAGGGACACATTATAGTTCTAAAATCATCTCATACTGGAGTGGGGAGAGGTTCCTGTCGGTGCTGTGAGGGACAGATTATCGTTCTAAAATCATCTCTTACTGCAGTAGGGACAGGATACTGTCGGTGCTGTGAGGGACAGATTATCATTCTAAAATCATCTCATACTGCAGTAGGGACAGATTCCTGGCGGTGCTGTGAGGGGCAGATTATCGTTGTAAAATTATCTCATACTGCAGTATGGACAGGTTCCTGGCGGTGCTGTGAGGGACAGATTAGCGTTCGTTCTAAAATCATCTCATACTGGTGTAGGCAGTGGTTCCTGCTGGTGCTGTGAGGGACAGATTATCATTCTAAAATAATCTCATACTGCAGTAGGCTCAGG
This sequence comes from Glandirana rugosa, assembly GCA_018402905.1. Classification (NCBI taxonomy): domain Eukaryota; kingdom Metazoa; phylum Chordata; class Amphibia; order Anura; family Ranidae; genus Glandirana; species Glandirana rugosa. The sequence goes on along the minus strand of BLSH010418074.1, from coordinate 244,261 downwards.
TTCCTGTTCTTTGCTGTGAGGAACTGATTATCATTCTAAAATCATCCCATACTGCAGTAGTGACAGGTTAATGTCGGTGCTGTGAGGGACAGATTATCGTTCTAAAATCATCTCATAATGCAGTAAGGACAGGTTATTGGCGGTGCTGTGTGGGACAGATTATTGTTCAAAAATCATCTCATACTGCAGTAGTGAAAGCTTCCTGTCGTTACTCTGAAGGACAGATTATCGTTCTAAAATCATCTCATACTGCAGTGGGAACAGATTCATGGCGGTGCTGTGAGGGACAGATTATCATTCTAAAATCATCTCATAGAGTAGTAGGGACAGATTCCTGTCGGAGCTGTGAGGGACAGATTATCGTTCTAAAATCATCTCATACTGCAGTAAGGACAGGTACCTGTCAGTGGTGAGAAAGACAGATTAGCGTTCTAAAATCATCTCATACTGGAGTAGGGACAGGTTCCTGTCGGTGCTGTGAGGGACAGATTATAGTTCTAAAAACATCTCATACTGGAGTGGGGAGAGGTTCCTGTCAGCGCTGTGAGGGACAGACTATAGTTCTAAAATCATCTCATACTGGAGTAGGGAGAGGTTCCTGTTGGTGCTGTGAGGGACAGATTATCATTCTAAAATCATCTCATAGTGTAGTAGGGACAGATTCCTGTCGGAGCTGTGAGGGACAGATTATCGTTTTAAAATCATCTCATACTGCAGTAAGGACAGGTTCCTTTCAGTGGTGTGAAAGACAGATTAGCGTTCTAAAATCATCTCATACTGGAGTAGGGACAGGTTCCTGGCGGTGCTGTGAGAGACAGATTATTGTTCAAAAATCATCTCATACTGCAGTAGTGAAAGCTTCCTGTCGGTACTCTGAAGGACAGATTATCGTTCTAAAATCATCTCATACTGCAGTAGGAACAGGTTCATGGCGGTACTGTGAGGGACAGATTATCGTTCTAAAATCATCTCATACTGCAGTAGGGACAGGTTCCTGTCGGTGCTGTGAGGGACAGATTATCGTTCTAAAATCATCTCATACTGGAGTAGGGAGAGGTTCCTGTTGGTGCTCTGAAGGACAGATTATCATTCTAAAATCATCTCATAGTGCAGTAGGGACAGATTCCTGTCAGAGCTGTGAGGGACAGATTGTCGTTCTAAAATCATCTCATACTGCAGTAAGGACAGGTTCCTGTCATTGGTGTTAAAGACAGATTAGCGTTCTAAAATCATCTCATACTGGAGTAGGGACAGGTTCCTGTCGGTGCTGTGAGAGACAGATTATCGTGCTAAAATCATCTCATACTGCAGTAGGAACAGGTTCCTGACGGCGCTGTGAGGAACAGATTATCGTTATAAAATCATCTCATACTGCAGTAGGCACAGGTTCCTGTCGGTGCTGTGATGGACAGATTATCGTTCTGAAATCATCTCATACTGCAGTAGGCACAGGTTCCTGTCGGTGCTGTGAGGGACAGATTATTGTTCTAAAATCATCTCATATTGGAGAAGGGAGAAGTTCCTGTCGGTGCTTTGAGGGACAGATTATCATTCTAAAATCATCTCATACTGGAGTGGGGAGAGGTTCCTGTCGGTGCTGTGAGGGACAGATTAGCGTTCGTTTTAAAATCATCTCATACTGGTGTAGGCAGTGGTATCTGTTGGTGCTGTGAGGGACAGATTATCATTCTAAAATAATCTCATACTGCAGTAGGGTCAGGTTCCTGTTCTTTGCTGCGAGGGACTGATTATCGTTCTAAAATCATCTCATACTGGTGTAGGGAGAAGTTCCTGTCGGTGCTGTGAGGTACAGATTATCATTCTAAAACCATCTCATAATGCAGTAGGGTCAGTTTCCTATTGGTTCTGTGAGGGACAGATTAGCGTTCTAAAATCATCTAATACTGGAGTAGGGAGAGGTTCATGTCAGTGCTGTGAGGGACAGATTATCATTCTAAAATCATCTCATACTGCAGTAGAAACAGGTTCATGGCGGTGCTGTGAGGGACAGATTGTCATTCTAAAATCATCTCATACTGCAGTAGGGACAGTTTCCTGTCGGTGCTGTGAGGGACAGATTATCGTTCTAAAATAATCTCATACTGCAGTAGGGACAGGTTCCTGTCGGTGCTGTGGAGGACAGATTATTGTTCTAAAATCATTTAATTCTGCAGTATAGACAGGTTTCTGTCGGGACTGTGAGGGACAGATTATTGTTCTAAAATCATCTCATACTGGAGTAGGGACAGATTCCTGTCGGAGCTGTGAGGGACAGATTATCATTCTAAAATCATCTCATACTGGAGTAGGGACAGGTTCCTGTCGGTGCTGTGAGGGACAGATTATCGTGCTAAAATCATCTCATACTGCAGTAGGCACAGGTTCCTGGCAGTGCTGTGAGGGACAGATTATCATTCTAAAATCATCTAATACTGGAGTAGGGACAGGTTCCTGTCGGTCCTGTGAGGGACAGATTAACGTTTTAAAATCATCTCATGCTGCAGTAGGGACCGGATCCTGTCAGTGCTGTGAGGGATAGATTTTCGTTCTAAAATCATCTCATACTGCAGTAGGCACAGGTTCCTGTCGGTGCTGTGATGGACAGTTTATCGTTCTAAAATCATCTCATACTGCAGTAGGGACAGGTTCCTGTTGGTGCTGTGAGAGACAGATTATCGTTCTAAAATCATCTCATACTGCAGTAGGGACAGGTTCCTGTCGGTGCTGTGAAGGACAGATTATTGTTCTAAAATCCTGTCATTCTGCAGTAGGAACAGGTTCCTGTTGGTGCTGTGAGGGACAGATTATCGTTCTAAAATCATCTCATACTGATATAGGGAGAGATTCCTGTCGGTGCTGTGAGGGACAGGTTATCGTTCTAAAATCATCTCATACTGGAGTAGGGACAGGTTCCTGTTGGTGCTGTGAGGGACAGATTATTGTTCTAAAATCATATCATACTGCAGTAGGGACAGGTTCCTGTCGGTGCTGTGAAGGACAGATTATTGTTCTAAAATACTCTCATTCTGCAGTAGGGACAGGTTCCTGTTGGTGCTGTAAGGGACAGATTATCGTTCTAAAATCATCTTATACTGCAGTGTGGTCAGGTTCCTGGCGGTGCTGTGAGGGACAGATTATCGTTCTAAAATAATCTCATACTGCAGTAGGGACATGTTCCTGGCGGTGCTGTGAGCGACAGATTAGCATTCTAAAATCATCTCATACTGGAGTAGGAAGATGTTCCTGTCGGTGCTGTGAGGGACAGATTATCGTTCTAAAATCATCTCATACTGCAGTATGGACAGATTCCTGTCGGTGCTGTGAGTGATAGATTATCGTTCTAAAATCACTGCATACTGCATTAGGGGGTGTGACGTCATATTCTACTAAAATCTTGCTATTAGACAGGGAATGTCGTGGTTGTCCTTGGACAGGGATGACGTCTTACTCTCATAAAATCTTGTTATTAGACAGGAAGTGTCGTGGCTGTCCTTGGACAGGGATGACGTCATAC
>BLSH010418074.1:199121-213104 GCA_018402905.1 Glandirana rugosa | reverse complement strand
AAAATCTCTTTAAGGGAGTCTTTTGAATCTTCGGCATTATTGATACTAGGTGTTCCGTCCGTTTGGGTGGGTACTAGGTCGATTGATGGCGGGTTAGAGCAACGAATTAAGCCTGGAGTTTGGGATATGTTTTGATAACCGGTTGGCAAATCGGTTGATATAAGGTTCGGAATATGTGGGTTTGGTCCATCCCAAATATGGGAAGGCTGTTCGTAGCCTACCATGGTCTTCCAAGCACCTGGACTAGGTGACCCGGCTTGTCTTGGTTTACGGAAGAGACGACTAGAATGAGCTACGTCTCTTCCGCAAACTATCCCATGAGTAAAGGCCTAGAATTGCTTCTTGAAGTTGTCCCTGTATACCAAACTTTTGTAAGACCTCTTTTAAGTAGAGCCAGTTTACCCTATCAAACGCCTTCTCTGCATCGAGTAAGATCAGCAGAGAAGGCATTTGGTTCTGTTCGGCCCAGTGGATCAGGTCCACGAACCTTCTGGTACCATCCGATGCTTGTCGGAAGGGTATAAACCCTACCTGGTTTGGGTGTATAAGGCTTGGAATATAGTTGGCTAAACGGTTGGCCAATAGTTTTGTATAGGGTTTGAGGTCCGAATTAAGCAACGAGATTGGGCGGTAGTTAGCTGGATCATGGGTGGGTTTGCCTGCCTTGTGGATCATAGTTATTACGGCTTCTAAGTTTTCTGAGGGAATTTCTCTAAAAATGCTAAAAATTCATTTAATAACTGTGTTAAGTGAGGTGTTAATTGGTCTGCGTATAATTTGTAATATTCATTAATAAAGCCATCTGGGCCTGGGGCTTTGTGTGAGGGGAGGCTTATAATAACCCCCTGGACTTCCTCGATAGAGAATGGAGCTGACAGTGTTTCCAGCTGTGACGGGGAGATCTTTGGGAGGTTAATAGAATGTAAAAAGTTCTTAATTTCTAGTTGGGTGGGGTGTGGCTTGTTTGGGGATTGCGTTAAGTTATAAAGGTTTGAATAGAAGGCGCTAAATCTGTCGGCTATTTCTTTTGGATTAATCAGCTTGTGTCCTTGTTTGTCAAAGAGAATAGGTATTTTATGTTGGGCCTCCCTATGTTTGTGTTGCTGGGCTAAAAATTTCCCACCTTTATTGCCTTGTGAATACCAGGTGAGTCGTAGATGTCTCAAATAATAGTCATAATTTTCCCGTAGATATGAACTGAAATTGGTTCTTAATTTGCTAAGCTCATCAGAGAGAGATTGGGAGGGTGATTGTTTTTTTGCTGTTTCTAGTGTTCTGATTTGTGTTAGCAGTGAGTTGATGTGCTGCGTCCTTTTCCTCTTCTCCTGGGCCCCATATTTCAGTAGCATTCCCCTCAGAACTGATTTGTGGGCATTCCATATAGTTGAATGCTTAGCAACAGAATCTTTGTTAAAGGAAAAAAAGCTGGAGAGCTCAGATCTGACCCGTTCCCTCACCTCCTTGGCCAGTAGTATATTAGGGTTTAAACGCCACCTCGTGCATCTAGTTGTCATGGCGGATAATGCTAGGGTTATAGAAATTGGTGCGTGATCTGACCATTTTATAAGTCCTATTTCAGACTTGGTGACTTTCTGGAGTAAGACCTTGGAGGTTAGGAACAGGTCGATCCCCGAGTAGGATTTTTGGGTGTTGGAATAAAAAGAGTAGTCCCTCTCAGTGCCGTGTTGGCATCTCCAGGTGTCGTACCAGTCCTCTAGTGAGACAAATGAGGCTAGAGCGGTTGATTTTTTCCTCCTAGTATTGGAGGTGTCTAATTGGGGGTCTACAATGTCATTAAAGTCACCACAAATGATGATCTGGTCTTTGGGATAGATCTGGAGCTTTTATATCAATTTTTTATAAAAGTTTTTTTGGTTAGTATTTGGGGCATAGATATTTACTATGACCAAGGGTTGGTTATTGAACGTGGCTGATAAAATCAGGAATCTGCCTGCGGGATCTACCTCAATGCTCCATAGGGTGAAGGCTATTGTCGATCTAATTGCGATCATGACCCCTCTAGCCTTTTTGTCTGTTGCTGCTTGGAAGACTTGGGGGAAGGATTTATGTGAGCAAGGGGGGTGATGATCGGTTAAGAAATGTGTCTCCTGGACACAGAGAATATCAACCTTTTGTGCGATGGCTTCTTTCCATAATAAGGATCTCTTGAAGGGGCCATTTTTTTTTTCCTCTGGAGAGCTGTACTGGCACTGAGATGGGCTGTTATACAGTAGATATGAGTAGTAAAAGGCACTGGAGTGATCTTCTTATACAAAACAGGGCTGACCCAATTCAGGGGGAGGAGGGATGTGGGTGAACAGGTCAGAGAACCTCCGTTTTATGGGAGTCACGGCCTGTGCAGTCACGCCTCTTTCAATCTAGGGAATGCAATCAACGTGTCAGGTTAGTTTAGTCTTTTATATTGTTGCTATGCACAAAAACAGCAGTTGTCAGTCAAAAGAAACAAAAAAAAAGAGAAGAAAACACACTAACCAGGTAAATCAGTGATGAAAGAGTAACAGCTTACCAACTTATAGCTGCCTGTGCGTGGAATCAATATAACTTGGAGTGTGCCTAGCACATAGGTTTAGTGGGGCGTGGAAAGAAGAGCAGGGGCCCCCGTTCCTCCACTGCCAATAATACAGGATGATACTAAAGTCCAGCTTAAGGTGTGCACCCAATATGGAGACTGGTGTCGTTTGCAGACATTTCGGTTCTAAATATTCCCTCAGGCTTCCCAGGTGTTGGAGATTCTGGCTGAAGGTTTCACAGTGGGGGGCACCGGGGGGGGGGTCCGTGTGAGCAGGCCCCAGTTGTGTAGTAGCTTAATCCCTTCTTTGGATGTCAGGATGGTGATATGCTGCTTCCGATAGGTCACCAATAACTTCACCGGGAAACCCCACTTATAGGGGATTTGACGCTCGGTTAGAACTGAGGTAATTGCTGCAAAGGATTTCCTTGCTTGCGATGTAGCCACTGAGATGTCGTTATAGAGCATTATTTTCTCAAAGGGTTCTGGCAGAGTACAAAGCGCTCTTGCAGCTCTCATGATATCATCTTTCACATGAAAGAAATGCACTCTTGCTAAGATGTCTCTGGGGACACTTGCTGGCAGATGTTGAGGTTTGTGAATCCTGTGAGCTCTATCGATCAACATGTCTCTGGTGTGAAGCTCTGGTATCAGTTTGTGGAATAACTGGTGCAGATAAGGTATAATTCCAGGGTTGTCTAGCGATTCCGGTACACCCCTTATTTTGATGTTGTTCCGTCGCGACCTATCTTCTAGTTCTGCGACTTTTAAGCAAAGTGTTTGTAATGCTTCTGCTTGTTCATCCTGAATGTCCACCATTGTGTTATGTGCTTTGGTGGATTCTGTTAAGTGCTGCTCAATATGCTCTAAACGCTCTTCCGCAGTGTTGACTCTATCCTGTAGTTGATTTATTGAGATTTTTAACTCTCTATGTAAATCAGCTTGTAGGGAAAGAAGCATGGCTTTCATGGTGTTTTCAGAGATAGGACCATCTGTGGTGGGAGCGGCGTCAATTTTGGAGCTGTGTGCACCCGCCCCATGTTGCAGTTTAATCGGTGGTTGTTTGTCTGGGGAGTGAGAGAGGTGTCAGCCAACCGCTTACCTCTGTCTCCGGGTGAGGCATTTAACTCTTGTGCCTGTGTAGTAGTGAGCTCCATAGATTCCAAGCTGGCTGTGTCCGCGGCTATTGGATCAAGTGGATTTGCGGTCGGATCGAGAGAACGTGCGTTTAGATCAGGTGACCGTGCGGTCGGGTCGCACAAATGTTTGCACGAACATTCTAAGCTTCCTTGTTCTCATCCGCCGAAAGAACACTCGGTACTTCTGCGGTCTCGGCCGGCGCCATCTTGGGTCCCCTGCTGTGCGGGCTTCATGTAGAAATCTAGCAGGTGTCTGGTTCCCTGGGAGAAGTTTTTCTTGTGGGTCATGCTCCGCTTGGTGTCGGCTCGAAGATCCTCCGTTCTGGAGGGTGTACAGCTGATGTGAAAGGCTGGATCTGCTCAGATGTCTGGTGGAGGAATGGAGCTGGGATCTCAAGCAGCCATCTTCAGCAGCGGCCAGGCCACTCTCCCCCTATTTCATCTTTAATGGAGAAGGCACCCGACAGGGTATTATTGACACGTATTCTTGTGATGGGATTGGCATATAGGGACCCTATATTGCCTAGCAATCTTGGGCCCAGTCCAAGTGTGGAGACACTCTCCATCATGTAATCCCATGCCACCCTGTCGAATGCCTTCTCAGCATATAAGGAGAGGAAGAATCCCTCTTGGTTAGATTTAGTTAGGACATGGTGCAGGTTAATGGCCTTTATGGTGTTGTCTCTGGCCTCCCAGCCAGGGACAAAACCCACTTGGTCCACTTTGTTGATAACAGGGGGGAGGAGTGGAAGCAGCCTGTTTGCCACAATTTTGGAAAATATCTTTATGTCTACATTAAGGAGGGAAATTGGTCTGTAGTGTGCAGGATGAGAAGGGTCCTTTCCCTCCTTGGGAATCACCACAATGTGAGCCTCCAACATTCTGGGTGTGAGAGGGTTTGTATGGGATAAGGAGTTGAAGGCTTTAAGAAAGGGGGAGATTAAGTGGTCTGAAAAAGATTTGTAATAAACCTCTGACAGACCATCTGGGCCTTGGCTTTTGTTGGGTTTTCGTTGTTTAATTGCTACTTTCCACTCCTCCATTATTGCTATTCCAAATCGTGGGCCGTTTCCAGGGGAATCAGAGTAGGGCAGTTTTCTGAGAGGAATTCTTGGATCACTCGTAGTCTAAGAGAGGGGGGAGATTTTGTGTGGTCTTGGGACTCTAGATTGTAGAGAGCTGTATAAAATGTTTCAAACTCTTTCGCGATGTCAGAGTTTCTAGTGAGATTTTGGCTGGCTGCGGTAGGCAGGTGATGTGCCTTCACCTTTGCTTTTTTGGTCTTAAGGGCTTGGGCTAAAAGGTGACTGCTTTTATTGGTGAACTCATAGTAGGGTTTTCTTGTGAGGATGTCTCCTTTTTAGCTTGCGGCCTAGTTCTTCACGTAAGAGATTGCGGGTATCCAACAACTCCTGGAATGTGTGTTGGGCTCGTGTGCGTTTGTGCGTAATCTCTAGACTCTTAGGTTTTGCAATAATTTTCTTAATGTGTGCTTGTTTCTCTCTCCTGATCTTGGAGGCCATGGCTAATAGTTTCCCTCTGAGGACGCACTTGTGTGCCTCCCATTGGGTTAAATATGTGGTATCCTGGGTGTTATTTTCTCTGAAATAGTTCCTTATGTGGTTATGAATTTCCTCTACTCTAATTTAGTCCGTCAAAATGGATGCATCTAGTCACCAAATCTTTGTATGGGTATTGCTGTCCAGGAATGACATAGTCATGGTGATGGGGTGATGATCCGAAAAGGTCATAGGCTCAATTGTTGCCGCAGTTAGAAAGTTCAGGTCTTGTTGGGTGATGAAGAAATAGTCTAAACGGGAGTACCTGTTATGTGGGAGAGAGAAATACGTGAAGTCCTTGTCGGAGGGGTAAAGGGCCCGCCAAGCATCATGGAGAAGGAGTTCCTGGAAACTCTGATTTGCTTCAGGGCTCTGTATGGTAAGTGCGAAATCCCTGAGGAGGTATCTAATAAGGGTTCCAGGGGGACAATAAAGTCTCCCCCGACTATCAGCATGCCTTTTTGGAATGAAGACAGACAACGGAGGGTAGACCTGAAGAAAGGGACTTGGGAGGCGGTAGGAGCATAAATATTTGCCAATGTGATGGGGGTATTATTAATGATGCCTCTGATGAAGGCGAATCTGCCTAGTTCGTCTAGCACGGTGTCGTCTATCTGCAGCAGTGTGTGCTTGGCAATGAGTATAGAGGGGCCTTTGGATTTCGATAGTTTGTTGGTAGAATGGTAAGCGGTGGGAAAGAATGTATTTGTCAGTCTAGGGATGTGGTCGGTTTTAAAGTGGGTCATCTGAATGAATACTATGTCTGCTTTCATAGCCCACATATTGGATAGTAGCTGGGATCTTTTTTCTGGGATGTTAAGACCCCTCACGTTGATGGTTATTAGTTTAATGGATTTCCATCCTTGTTGTGGTGTGGAGGCATTGTGTGAGGAGCTCGCGTGTAGGTATGGTAGACTAGGTTTGATACGTAGTGTTAGTGGAAGGCATTCTGCCTGCGGTGTAATATGCGGGATTCTGATAGACATTCGGAGGAGTTGGGAACAGGAGAGGAATGGAGAGGTACGAGAGAAAAAAAAAAGATGGAGGGGTGAGGGAGAGAAATAAATGGGAGAGTAAGTGTAAGGAAAGGAAAGGGGGGGTAGTAGGGGAAGATGAATTAGATCTGATTCGTTCAGCACAGACTGCCGGAGTCTGCTGTTGTGGGGAGTGTTAGGTGTGTGACCAGAGAGAGGGACGAATCCTATACCCCACGAGATCAAGGTGATACAAAGAGAGAGCTCAGGTAGGGGTTGGGTCAGAGAGAAACCCCTCTGTATCCGGATACCTATTTAGTTTGACCCGCTGGTTAGAGAAGGGATGTGATAGGTGGAGGATTGCATATGTCTCATGTCCAGCAAGGGACCTGATCTGAACTCGGAGGTTAATTGCTGGCCACTGAGCAACAGGACAATATCTGTGTGCTATCAGATGTATAGTTGTGTTGAATACCCAGGGTGGTATACTCTAAACACTGTATGCGTGGAGAGTGATTTAATGTTTCCAATAACACTTGATATGCAACCCAGAACATTAATGGAGGAATCTCTATATTAACCTGTAATCCGATGTCATTGTTCTCCTCTTCCAGCCATATATGAGATGTAGTTCAAATAAACCTTTCTGCTCACAGTTTTTGGGGAAGCAAGTTATGGGGGGAGGGTATATGTTAAAAGGAAGGCACCCCTATGTCTAAAAGTGAATGTTAGTTTTGCTAGAGGAATATTGCGATGAGGAGGAGAACGGACCCAGGACCCAATTACCGGGTCAACTACTTAGCAGGAATAACGAGTATTCATACCTATGTGTATTAACGCATAACAATTTGTGCGAGTCGCCTGTCAGAAATCTGATGGCTGTCCACACAAAGTGACTATAAGTCTAAGTAAAACATTAAAACATTAACACGGAACCATTACAATTTCCAAGCCACACCTCCATATCCCAAAGTATTGTGTTTGATATAAACACATAGTACAATGTGCCTTCTTATCTCAAAATTTAACAGTTAGTAACTAAAAGTTATTAGGATAGTAAAGAGCACCTATGAAAAATATAACAGGTACTATCATAGTTCGTTCTGATATCCAGTTCAGTATATCCATTGTGTGTATATTTGCTCACCCTTTTTGGGGGTCTCATATGCCTCGGCGGTTGTCTGGAAGCGGCTTCAGGCTCTAGGGTGAGTGACCAGGGAAGTCCCGGGTATTGCTGTTTTTCTCTCAGATTAGTCCGTGGGGGCTCGTGGAGAGATTATGTAAACTGGGTTGCAGGACGGTAGAAATCGGGCAGTTCTGCCGGACGTGAGTTCCTTCCGGATTGTGTCCCTGAGGTGGTCGGTATGTGGCGGAATCAGGTGGAGATGCTGCTGGTATGGTGCTTCGTCATCTGTGAATGCTATGCTGTGCTGTCCAAACACTGTAGAGTATGTACTCTGATCTGGGATCAACAGTTAATGAGTAAGGAGCAAAGCAAAAAGTTAAAGGGCTGGGCGGCACCTCCAGGGTTGTGGCAGCCAGGTGAAGCACACGTGAGGACACAGGGGGCTTGCATTTGTCCCATTGATGGATTCTAGACTGGCAACAATTCGGCCCTGCATGTGTCTGTTACCCAAACTGTTACAGACGTGATCCATCGGATCCGGGGCATTGTCAATAAGATCTGCCATGACCATTGGGCTATGAGAAGTTCCAGGCAGGGGGCTGGTAGCAGGGGTGAGGGTATAGGGAGAAGAGGCACTGAGGTGCAGAGCTGTGATAGAGGAAGCATGGGCATCATACCTTATGAAGAGCATCGGGGTCGTCTGTGAGCTGGGGAGGCTGAAGGGCTGCCATTCTGCAGTGCTCTGCTGTCTCTGCCCAGTGAAGAAGATGGGGATGAGCTTGGCGGCGCCGGACGCTGAATGCATTCCCTTCGCTTATTCCCTCCATGGACGCAGCCCTTCTCAGCGGCGGCAGCCTGAAGTCGCTATAGCAATCTGGTAGCTCCACAGGGGGGATACCCAGGGTGGCGTAGAAGTGATCCAGATCCTCCTACACTCTAAGTAAAGCCGTGTGCCCTTGGTGAGAGGCCGATAGAGCAAAAGGATATTTCCATCTGTACGCAATGGATCTTGAGTGCAGCTGTTCTAACAGCAGTCGGAGCTCCCTCCTACAGCGTTATGTTAGATAGATCTTGGTAAATCTTTACCTCCGTTCCCTGATAAAGAAGATGTTGGCGGAGTCTGGCATTCCTCAGGATATCTTATTTAAGAGGAAAGCTGTTGAGGCAGCAGATTATGTCCCTAGGAGATCTGTATCCCTTCCTTTAGGGCACAGTGCTCTGTGGATTCACTCCATAGCTATAGGGGTCTCAGGCAGCCTCCCCAGCAGGACGTTAAAGATGGCAACCATCGTTTGGGTGATCTGGCTGTAGTCCACCAATTTGGGCAATCCTCTCACCCGCAGGTTCTTACGACATCCGCAACTGTCCAGATCTTCAATGTGCCTGTTCAGCTCTCTGAAGGGGATCGCATGGGATTCGGTTATTTGCTGAACCTGACACAATGAGGTATCGTGGCGGATGGTAGTGGCTTCTATTGTGTCTACTCTAGCCGCCATGTTCTGTATGTCCTGCCTTAGGTCTGTGATTGCTGTCGTCAGCGTTTGCTTAATGTCAACTGCTACCGCTTGGAGGTCACTGAGGCTTAATGTCGGAGCAGAGGATGGAATGCCTGAGGGTTGTGTCAGGGTGGTGCTCCTACTCAGTGACCGCGATCTGCGGGTGGAGGCCTGTGATGACAGCATGGTGTCCCCTTGTGTGGGCCGCTGTGTGCGGAAGAGCTCGGGTATATTGCGGCTGAGCTGGGTGTTCATGTCCCGTGGGGATCGGGATCTTGTAGCCGACATGCTCCTGGATGTCCTCACCATGTCTTGTGGAGATGGAGCGGGTATATCTGCTGTGCTCTTCTTTTAGCTGGATCTCGAGACGGAGGAGAACAGTATTAACCGTCCATCTTGGACCGAGACCAGGCCACGCCCCTCATGAGAGTAATTTTTTATCTTTATTTTTTTCAGCAGCAATAGACCTGAATTGGACAGTGGAAGTAACAACCACAACAAACCTAAAAGCTATAGAAAATTGTCTTCTTAAACAGAATAATGCTGAGGGCATGGCCTGACGATGAGAAAGACAGCAGCTTAATCCCGGAGCTCCTCCAACCAAGGGATCCAGCAACCCACAGCAGCCTCAACGGGTCGACTAAAACCCCATCACCGGGCCACCCAAACTGGGGAGGACCATCAGATCATGGAGACCATGTCCAAAAAGAGAAAGGAGGAACGGAAACCTCACCGCCTCACAGACTTCTTCTCACAACCTCGCCAGGAGGAGAGTCAAAATGGCGCTGAGGCCTTCAACACCCACACAGCTAAGTCGGGTACTCAGAGCTCGAGACAGGACATCCGATCAACAAATTGTGAGTCCCCCAATGACTGGCGGTCATACCCTACCACATCAACAACAGGTAGCCAGGCTAAAGCTAAATTTAGGCTAGATGAGGACGGATCCAGCCTGGCCCTGAGCCCTGCTACCGATCTGGGGGAGGACATAAGGGAGCTGCCCGATTCGATCCAATCCTTACCAACACTTAATCAACCCATGGTGGATACAATTCTGAAGGAGATGCTTGTGTCACTTAGAAGCACGATCCAAGTGGATATGGCCTCATGTATGCACAGGTTCAATCAGGACATTCACGCAGTGGAGACAAGGGTAGATCATGTAGAGACTAAAATGGCAGAATATGCCTCCACTATTAATGACCTGGTGGATGTAAACGAAGAAAGGGAAGGGGAGGCTGAGTGGTTCAGAGCCAAATTGGCGGACATAGAAGATAGGGGGAGAAGAAATAACATGAAAATCAGGGGGATCCCCAAATCGGTCCAACAACTCGACCTACGCAAATACACCACCAAGCTATTTTGGTCTCTCCTCCCTGGGCTGTCCGTCATGGAAGCCACCATCGACCGTATCCACAGGCTACCCAAATCTGCACATCTACCTGACCAGACACCTAGGGATGTGATACTGCGGCTTCACTTCTTCACATTAAAGAGAACCTAATGACAATAATGTGCAAATATACCTACACAATATCAAAAGATGCAACTTTTCGCAGATCTATCGCAGTACACGCTCCAGAAAAGGAAAAATCTTAACACTGTGACAAAAATCCTCAGGAACCACAAAATAATATATAGATGGGGATACCCTACAAAAATTTCCATTACCAAGGAAGGGCGCACCTATGTGGTAAGCAACCGAAGTAGACAGCAACACCCCTCAATTAATCCGCCCAGTAGAAGCCGAATGGACAATGGTCATTGCAAAAAATGCAAAGACACATAACTGACCCGAGTGAGGCCCAAAACTCTATCATAAATATAGATCCCTAAGAGGAGGAGACAGCTCTTAGGCTTGGACTTTTTCCCCCTACCACCTGCACAGCCACAAGCTGTTATTGGGGTACGTAGTACCCACGTGAAACTCAGTTTCTTTCAATTCAACCACTAGTTACCCGGTGGCAATGTTACTCTATATTTGGTTACGGTTATACATGTTTTCTTTTCTTCATCAATTTTTTTCCATGGGATGTACCTACAACTACTCACAAGAGGAGATCGCTCACCTATCAGCGGACCCACCTACGCAACAAAGTCTCAGATGCCAATACCTGGCAGATACAACAAAATCCACCTAACCAATATACTTCTAGGCACATTGAGTACAAACAAACCTTTTTGAATCTTTGCCTAACATCATACCTTCCATCTCCCCTGAGACCACTAGAGGGAGCTCTCGCCACACAAATAAGGAACCCTTTCAACACCACACCAGCTAAATCCTTCACTCTTAATGGGAATTACATTTCTATTGATTAACTGTAAAGGCCAATCTATGTGTGAAGCCCCCCTACACAAAAGTGACATAATCTGTGTTCAGGAGACCCATTTTCATAACCAGAAGCCTCCTAAATGCTCACACAGAAACTTTCCTCATGTTTTCACTGCTAATGCAGATTCTAAAACAAAAGGAGTGCTCACTGCAATCAGAGACACAGTAGCCTTTAAACTAAATGACTCAATCATAGACCCTGCAGGCAGATACCTGATACTGGTCTGCGACCTGGACTCTGTTACCTACACAATAGTCAATGCATACGCACCAAACCAGCGCCGACTACATTTCTTCTATAAACTTTTACGAAAGATCCACTCAATTCAGATGGGACTAATAGTACTTTGCGGAGACTTCAACGCTCCCCTGGATGTTTACTTGGACTCTACATCTAACCGTAGACGCCCAGTACAGAAGCTTCAGTCATCTTTCCACAGACAATCATCTCTTTGATGCCTGGCGCTGCTTGCACGCCAGCGAAAGAGACTACACATTATTTTCTCCACCCCACCAAATTTATATCTGCATAGACCTTTTTTGGTTGACCATCATACATTAGTTAAGGTCAGGGAGGCAAAAATCAACCAAATTACGTGGTCTGACCATGCCTCCATCACCTTGAAGGTTGATAGTGTGACCTCACTAAATTCTATGGCGGTATGGAAATTTAATTCATTCCTACTTCAGAAAGGGGACACGAATAAGACAAAAGAGGAACATTTGTCCAATTTCTTTTCTGACAATACGCCATCTGTGCAAGATCAATCTGTGCTGTGGAATGCCCACAAGGCATACATCAGGGGCATCTGTAATTAGTTGGGTGCAAACTTGACTCCCAAAATAAGCGTGGCACTACCCAGGTTATATCCCAGAAATTGTCCAAGTTAAGACACAATCTCAGACTCCTCCTCTTGGAGGACTTTGAGAAAATGTCCAAAAAACTAAAAAATGTCATATTATGCTTCTGATAATAAAGCTGGGAAGATTGTATCACAAAAACTATGGGCCAAAGGCACAAAACTAAAATCCCCTATATAATACACCCATCTATTAAAATTAAGGAATTTCATCCTCATAAATAGCTGATGCTTTCAGAGATTATTATGGGACCCTATACAACCTAAAGGATGATAAGGGAATACAACAAACTGCACTGGAATCAATTGACCTCTTTCTAGCTAAACTTCCCATACCCAAAGTATCACCAGACCAATTGCAATCTCTCAACCTCCCATTTATGTCATCTGAGATTCATAAAGCCATAGACTCCCTCCCCATCAATAAATCCCCTGGTCCTGATGGGTTCAGTAATGGCTACTATAAAACTTTGAAACTAACACTAATCCCCCTTTTAGGCCAAATCTTTATCAATGCTGCTGCCTCTTCAGCCTTTCCATCCGAAATGCTCAGGGCCTTGATAGTTTCTCTACCTAAGCCAGGGAAGAATCCAAAGGTGCCTCAAAATTTTCGGCCCATTTCTCTCCTGAATACAGACTTAAAATGATACACTAAATTAATTGCCCAACGTCTCGAGAACATAATGCCCACCCTTATCCATTCAGACCAAACGGGATTCATAAAGGGATACCAGATATCGGATGCCACCCATAGACTGACTAATCTCCTCCAGCTAGCTGGGGCTTTGGGAAGGCCGTCTCTGCTTCTGGCTTTGGATGTGGAGAAGACCTTTGACCGTGTGCACTGGTTGTACCTTGAGAGAGTACTGGAGTCCTTTGGCCTCATAGGCAACATATTCACAGCCATTATGGCTCTATACTCCAGGCCATCAGCACAGGTGTATATGTCTGGTGTCCTGTTTTCCCCATTTTCCATCTCCAATGGAACAAGGCAGGGGTGCCCACTATCCCCATTGATATTTAATCTTATTATGGAACCCCTATTTACATTAGAACCCTCCCCAACATCAAAGGTCTAACACTGCCCAACTCCTCCCATTCCATTAGTCTTTTTGTCGATGATATTATTTTAATCCTCACAGAGGGGAAACCTTCCCTGGCAGTGGTACATGAGGCGCTGAGTTTGTTAGGTCAAATATCTTACTATAAGGTACATGAAAATAAATCATACATACTGGGCCTGGGCATAGAGAATACAACAAAATAAATACTCAAATCACAGTTTCCATATACATGGTGCGATAAAGGGATAGGATACCTAGGTATAACACTAACACCCATAACATACCAAGTGGTAGACGCCAATTACACCCCATTCCTTATCAAAATGGACTCACAACTAGAGTTGAGCGAACCCGGACTGTAAAGTTCGGGTCCGTACCGAACTTTGGGGTGTCCGGGACCCGGACCCGAACTTTTCAAAAAAAGTCCGGGTTCGGGTCCGGGGTTCTGGTAATTTTAATGAAAAATTAGAAAAATGCTGTAAAAAAGCCCAGGAAGGTCCTAGAGGTCTGCAAAAAGAAGGAAAATGTGGGTAAGGGTGGGACAAGTGCCCTACAAAGAAATGGGGACAGTGAAATAACTTTAAATATTTTTAAAAAAATAAAAACATAAAAATGCAAAAATGGAGATCATCTTCAAAATGGGTCTGAAAAGTATTAATTAACATTAGAGGCCATAGAACTGTTCTAAAATCATCTTCAAACTGTGTCAAAAAAGTATAAATAAGCCGGAAGTACCCATATCACTGTTCTGCAAAATGTGTGTATCACTTTAAATCAAACCGGAAATCAGTGAACATCTCTTCTGCACAAGTATTTCAAGTCTGTGTGTCACTTTAAATCAAACCGGAAATCATTCAACAGCTTTTATACACATTTGTCTGAACTTTATGAACACGGACA
>BLSH010418074.1:180904-195419 GCA_018402905.1 Glandirana rugosa | reverse complement strand
GTAATAAAAATTGTAAAACAATTTGAAAATTCTGTTACGTCACCATAACGTTTATTTTTTATTTTATTTATTATCTAGTGTTATACGTGATTATTTTATAACATGGTGACCAGTCAAACATGTTTCAATTCTCGAAATGCCATCGAAATAAGAAAAATCAAAGTTATCAAAAAATAACAAAAATGTTTACAATGTTTATATGTTCCACTTTTATTTTGGTCCACATTGTATGTTACCAACGTATAGAAGTAGTACAATGAAAATTCTTAAGTCTCCATATACTTACTCACAAGGAAAACCCTATATCGTCGATTATAGGTTTCGATAAGGAACAAAGTCATAGAATCCAAACTAATACCGAATACCGTCGGGCGGCGCCTGGTCCTGCCATAAGCCATAATCAAACCTAAGATACTGAAACAAGGAATAGCTTTGGATATTAGCTGCTATATCCCAAAAGGAACACTCATTCATATACCTCTGAATTCTTAAAAGTAACATGATGAAGATATGCAACCATTGTATGTTACACCTGGTTTTATTTTCACCTTGTATATTTGTAACATTTGTAAAAACAATAAAAAACTATTGAAACTAAAAAGAATAAAGCTACCGTAAAGCTCTTAACTTTGTACAAACTGACCAGTGGTACAATATTTTATTAGTGCATATTGTGATCTATTATTTATTTTATTTTTTATTTGCAATACCACTGCATTGTCTTAAAAGTTTAACAAAATGTTAAAAATAATGCACAAAAACACATCAAAACAACAACCTTACATTCTTCAAACACCTTCCCAATACTCCCCACAGCATCCCAAAATATTCCGGAAATATTCAAAATATAGGATATAGATGTGTTTTTGGTGTAAACTGACTAGTATTAGCATGATACAGAAGCACTTAAATAGCCAAAGCAGAATTTATCTTTAAATATATCAGAGTATATTCTATGAGAAACAATAGAGACACATATTTTTCAGTGGCTGGACAGTATGTACTGTATGGTTGGAAGGTTAGGTGCTAATTAGAGACCAAAAAGGTTACTGCCTTCCCCTTTATTATGAATAGAATAGGATAGAATCCCCCATTAAGTGTTTAATGGCAGTACAGTGGTGAAAAATATGTTTATTGAAGTAAATTAAAAAAATGTAGTACTGAATACCAAAAGATTACTTTCAAAATGTATTAAAGACTTTGAAATAAAAAAAGCTCAATTAAAATAGAAGGAGCTCTGGTTGTACACATATGGGACAAGCACAGTAGTACACATATTATGATACCTAAAAATACAGAAATAGCATACTGAGCAGCCAAAAGGCTGCAGAGGGTCCCCAACACGTTTTGACCATTCATGGGGGTGCATTGATCTTCTTCAGGGGGTAACAAACAAGCCCTCTCTACAATAATGTTAGAAAAATAAAATTAAAAACAACATATGCTATATTCAAATTAGTTAGCATTGAGATAACAAATATTTTTTGGGCAATTGCATTTGCTGAAATCTATGATCACAAAGTGCAAATCCCAAAAGACCAGAGCATAATACCATTGACTTGTATAAAGGAAAGACTGCAAGGGCTCACTGTGTGTCGTCTCCACCTGCCCCCCAGGGGAGGCGCCCCATCGTCAACTGGAAACTTACGAGAGGCACACTCAATTCTCTCTGAATGAGGGGAGGTTGCAATCTGTATGGTGCATTTGTTTCCTAAAAATGGCAAATATGATAGTAATGATTCTTTGGAGTGATACAAGAGGAAGTTCAAAAGTATGTAGTGAAATGGCTGCATTTGCTAGACAACCATCTTAATGAATAAATAAAGTATATATATACACTTGCAATCAGAAATATTCAACCCCTAAAGAATTTTAAGGATTTAGAAATAAAAATCTTTTCAAAGTGCAGAATTCTGCTTTGGATGGCTTCTTATTCAGTTTAGTGATACATAAAATCAACACAGAAAATGTATGATGTAGTATTTGTGTGTAACGGTATATTTTGTTAAGATCGCCATGTCACAATTATTCAACCCCTATATAATATTGTTGTTTCTAAAGCTTTCTGACAGTTTTTATGGCCTAAAGTGGAGCTGAAACATCATTAAGCCTTTGGCAACTCTATAACGATCCTTCATTTGCTTCAGCTGTGATGCATATATAAACCCCGACCATGAAGGTGTTCAAGGTGAGTTGCAATCATGGGAAAGACAAAGGAGCTTCCACAAAAGCTGAGAGAGGAGATTATTTCATCACATCTGAAGGGCCTTGGGTATAAGAAGATTTCCAAAAGATTTAACATTCCAAGAGACACCATTGGGAGCATTATAAGGAAGTTTAAAACGTATGGAACAGCTGCAAACCTGCCTGGCCGTGGAAGAAAGCTCACAATTTCATCAAGGGCCCTTAGCAACTTAGTCAGGACAGCTAAGAAAAACCCCTGTGTGACTGCAAGACAGCTACATGATGACATGATGAAGGCTGGTACAAGTGCTTCAGTGGCAACTATAAGACGTGCACTGAATAATCAAGGACTTCATGGCCGGACCCCAAGACGCACTCCACTCTTGACCTCAAGGAACATCAGGAGTTGACTAGAATATGTCAGGAGGAATTTGGACAAAACTACAGAGTTCTGGGAGACAGTTCTATGGACTGATGAAACCAAACTGGAACTTTTTGGACATATGGACCAGCGGTATGTCTGGCGTGCAAAAGGTCAGGCTTATGACCAGAAGAATACCATCCCCACTGTCAAGCACGGAGGTGGATCAATAATGATGTGGGGCTGTTTTTCTGCGGCAGGAACTGGCAATCTTGATTGTGTACCTGGCATCATGGATTCCCAGAAATACCAAGTTATTTTGAAGAAGAACGTGATGCCTTCTGTTGACAAATTAATCCTTGGTGATCATTGGCTCTTCCAGCAAGACAATGATCCCAAGCACACCTCCAAATCAACCAAAGCTTCGTTGGGGAAAAGATGCTGGAGTGTCCTGGAGTGGCCTTCTCAGTCACCAGATTTAAATCCTATTGAAAATCTTTGGTGGGATTTGAAGAAGGCAGTTGCAGCACGGAAGCCGTCAAACATCACTGAGTTAGAGGCTTTTGCACGTGAAGAATGGGCAAAGATTCCAATCGAGAGGTGTAAGAAGCTTGTCAGCACTTATCGAAAGCGCTTGTTAGAAGTTATAAAAACTAAAGGGCGCTCCACAGGGTACTGAAGCTGGGGGTTGAATAATACTGCACATGCTCATGTGTTACAATACTTACAATTTTCATTTGAACTCCAAAGTTAAGTCAACTTCTGTTGTCAAAATAACTCAAATATGTATCAATAAATATTGTTTGTTATTTCACGAGTTTTTTTCATTTATTTTCATTATCTTTCATCAACATCACTGTATTGTCTATTGAGGTGGGGGGTTGAATATTTCTGATTGCAAGTGTATGTATATAGTAAAAGCCTTCCAACAGCTATGATAAAAGTTTCTGTGAAAACAGAAATTTAATTCTGATGGGTATGTGGATGTAGTATATATGATGACGTGTGAATGTGGAGCCTACTATGTGGGTAAGACTAAACAAGAATTTCACAAAAGAATGTCCAAACATGTATACAGCATGGAAAATGGCAATCAATATCTCCCCCTCGGACGACATGTGGTAGTACAGCATGACTACCATATGCCTAGGGCACAATTCATCGTCCTCGATCAGGTTCATCCCTCCGATCGAGGTGGTGATTGGAATAAAACCTTACTTCAATGTGAACAAAGAAGGATTTTTAGACTACAGGCAACCACGTTCCCGGGCCTAAATGAATCCATCTAGTAAGCCCCCTTTTTAAAGGGGTCTGTTTCTGGAAAAACCCAATAACCAAAGATTTGCCATTTTCCATGCTTTCTCCCCCCCCCTCCTCTCTCCCCCCCCTCCGCTCCTTATGGTGTGCGGAGGAACGCAATTTGGGGTGTGGGAAAGAGGGAGGTAATCTTAGCTCCACAATCCACATACATAGCACGGCATATTGTATATTCCAAATGTGTCCATAAATATGATGGTGCAATAATATCCCTTTGGTTCTCCCTTGGGTGGTTGAGACGTTTGTTTTAGGTGTAGTCCCCCCCCCAAAATAATTAATTTGTTTGTGTAGACATGCTTGAAAATATATATATAAACAATATGAAGCTTTGTAATGTAGATATCTGTTTTTCTTCTTCAACTATTGGAATACTATAATTGTGTATTTTCTGCACAGGCTGTAATTCTTTGAGCCTCCACTATGTCTCCCACGGCGCCGCCTCGTTGACGTGGTAACTTCTCGGCCTGGGGAGGAGAAGTCTTCTGAATCCTCAGAGCAGTCCGCCTTGGAACTGCTGTGGCTCATGCCGCCGCAATTCTTTTAGAAGGGCAACCCAGGCCGGCAGCATCCTTGATCTCTCCCGCACGCTGCACTGGAACCGCGCAACCTCAGTGGGGGCGAAGATGTCCCCGGATCATCAGCGGAAGTGACAGCAGTAGCCGGGGCAACTTCCGGGACGCCGGGGAGCCCACACGAGGGCCGCAATTGCGGCCAGCTGATGAACATCAGCTGATTGCTGTCTGACCATAGGCCCCTATTCATTATGGGGCATTTAAATGGATGTGCTGGTGCAGGTAAGGTGTATGGGGTTTCTCCTTCATTCCCGTGCGCTTAGCCATTTGCCACAGGTAAGGGACTTTTTTGATTTGGCTGTACTTTTTTTAAGTCATGTATCAGTTACCCCCCTTTTCTTCTGGGGACACCAATGGTCTTTCCTTTATAAGGAAGCTTTATTTTGTATATTTTTTCTTAGTGATCGGCCCTGGCTTTTTTCCATGCAACCGGGAAACTCCTAGTGAGTCTATTTCCAGGTGGCTGGTAGGTATCCTGGCCCCACTATGATATGAACACTTAGTAATATATACACAAACACTTTCTT
This sequence comes from Glandirana rugosa, assembly GCA_018402905.1. Taxonomy (NCBI): domain Eukaryota; kingdom Metazoa; phylum Chordata; class Amphibia; order Anura; family Ranidae; genus Glandirana; species Glandirana rugosa. The sequence goes on along the minus strand of BLSH010418074.1, from coordinate 190,458 downwards.
TGTGCTATTACCTTGTTACCATTGCTTCTGATTATATGATCCTTTCTAAAGATAGAATAACAATTATACAATAAGCCCTATCCCCGTGTACCAACTTTTTTTGTGCACCTATACACCCACATACCCATCAGAATTAATTTCTGTTTCCACAGAAACTTTTATCATAGCCGTTGGAAGGCTTTTACTATATACAAATATATACTTTATTTATTCATTGTCTAGCAAATGCAGCCATTTCACTACATACTTTTGAACTTCATATTCTATCATTCCAAAGAATCATTACTATCATATTTGCCATTTTTAGGAAACAAATGCACCTTACAGATTGCAACCTCCCCTCATTCAGAGAGGATTGAGTGTGGCCTCTCGTAAGTTTCCAGTCGACGATGGGGCGCCTCCCCATGGGGGGCAGTTGGAGACGACTCACAGTGAGCCCTTGCAGTCTTACCTTTATACAAGTCAAAATTATCTTTTGAGATTTGCACTTTGTGATCATAGATTTCAGCAAATGTAAGTGCCAAAAAAAATTTGTTATCTCAATGCTAACTAATTTTAATATAGCATATGTTGTTTTTAATTTTATTTTTCTAACATTATTGTAGAGAGGGCTTGTTTGTTACCCCCTGAAGAAGACCAATGCACCCCCATGAATGGTCGAAACGTGTTGGGGACCCTCTGCAGCCTTTTGGCTGCTCAGTATGCTATTTCTGTATTTTTCTAGGTATCATAATATGTGTACTACTGTGCTTGTCCCATATGTGTACAACCAGAGCGCCTTCTCTTTTAATTGAGATTTTTTATGTCAAAGTCTTTAATACATTTTGAAAGTAATCTTTTGGTATTCAGTACTACTTTTTTGAATTTACTTCAATAAACATATTTTTCACCACTGTACTGCCATTAAACCCTTAATGGGGGATTCTATCCTATCCCGGTATGTACTGTATGTAGCTTGTTTAGGCCATAATATAATATGTGTTCAAGAGTCAGGTTAACTTGAAATATTAATTAGAGTATATTGTTTGTGAAACTATAACTACAAATTTTGCACAATGACTGGACAGTGAAGCTCCAGATTGAAGCAGGCATCAACTGCCACCTGATTTTTTTTGTTTTTACTTATGTTATTATTTTTTTTCATAACTATTTTCATATATATTCAATTGTTTTCTCTATTTTTGGTATTGATATAGTAGTTGGGCTGCACACATCAGAGACCAGGCATATTAGCAATTCCTCTGCTTACCCAGAATAATCTTTCTCATTCCAAGCACTTAGCGTCTAGATGTCATCCTAATATCATGTGTACTACATGATATAACCAACAACAAAAGAATACAAAGAAATTATGTGGAGCTATATATTAAATGTTTAATAATAGCTTTACAAGATGCCAGCGATATGTTATGGATGGGAAGTATGTATCCCCATTGCTTGAGTTGTGGTCCCTTTAAGGGGGACAACAAGAGGCAATTGGAGTACTCATGGATTCTCACCCATGCAGGGTGAAAGAAAGAAAACTGATTTACAGTTTTCCCAGGATTGTTAGCTTTTGTTTGGGTCCCAGAATTCAGAAGCTTGGAGAAGTTTTGAGTGGAAAGGAGCCTCTTAACCTGACAAATTGGTATCTTGGTTCTGTGAGGGTTAACCTACCAGTGAGAGAGGACTGAAAAAGGCAGGAAGCAGTCAACAGGTGTCCATGAGATGTTGTGTGTACTGTTGGTTACTGAGACACTGCTGAGCTGTGGTGACCTTTTCTTTGGACCTGTGGAGAAGGCTGGGACTTTAAACCCTGCTGTGGGACATATTTTTATTGGTAGTAAGCCAAAGGTTTGCTTTTGTATACCATGCTGATGGATTGTTTCACTTGTTTTATGCTGAATATAAGCTGTTTTCATTTGCCCTTTTAAAAATAAAGATTATTTTCTTTTATAAATTTGACTGGCTGGTGATCGGGAACCCCATAATATCACATTAGGTGGTCTTGGGCAATTTTTAAGCATTTTGTGTTCCAGAGTTCACATCTATAGGAGAGTATAGGGAAGTGAGAGTATGTGCAAAGTGTCATAAGGTCCAATACCTGTATAAAAATCACGAATACCACAGTGTGCACCCCATCAATATCCTCCCCGATGGGGAGGCTTCAGAAGGTTATCAGAAGATAGATGTCACATTCTAAATTTAAGTTAACGTATAGCCACCCAAGGTATGTGATCAAGTGAAAAGGTATTAGTACAGAAGTTTACAAAGTCCAAACAGAAATTGTGCCTTCACTAATAGTAGTATACTACTATACTATACTACTAGTAGCATAGATGAGGTGTTGGTTGTTGACTAAAAATTCCAATGCTTTATATATTATCCAAATATATAAGTAATATGCTAATGCACCCAATTCCTGATGCATCTTATAGACCTGTTGCTCAATAGATACTAAGGTATACAATTCATTGTCTATACAGGAGCTTCTGCAATGTGTTAATCACATGGGTTCTCCACTAAGGTGCCCTAGCTTTCCTCCCACATAGGATGATAATTTTGTTTTTAACAGTACAAGCAATACATCAAACATAGAGCCTACTGAATATAGGCTTATATGTGTTATTGTTGATTTGGTAGTTAAATATACTGTACCTGGTGACTCCTAGATGTAATCAGTTATAACATGCTTTAAAAGTATTCTGATATCAATGTTTATAGCATATAAAACACAGCACTTTAGCTCATTTGCTTATGTGTCTTTTTTAAGATAAAAAAAGGTGATCCTGAATTGCACATTAGAGTACTTTGGTGAAACATAAAGTACAGTAAATGTAAAATGCAAATTAAATGCAGGATTACCATTTTTTAAGAAAAAAAATGCACTCTGTGATTTTTCTTTTTGACACATTAATTGCTCTTTTATATACAGGCAGAACAAAAGCAGCAGCATGCCATATTTATTCAATAAAAGTTTCACTGCAGGGGTCATAGTACTTTCTTGCTCCAACACCAGCCAAATTATCTCAGTGGCCAACTTTTAAGAAGCTGCAATAATACTCGATCATTTTGGAAGGCTGGTAGGCATATGCATCATTTTAACAGCATGGTGGCAGATTGTGATCATCTTCATGTTTAAGAAACCCTGGGACAAGTGGCAGACACAATCATTTTCAAGAATTCCATTTGTCCACACTGAACTAAAAAAATTACATGCTGCTATTTTTATGTTTTGACTGTTCAATTAAAACTGTTAGTTAATATTTTAGTATTGTTAACACGGATGTACTACAGATACATATTGCAATAAAGTAATTTTTTTTAGTAAAATACTTGAAGAAACACAAAATATGTTTCATTAAATCTAAAGACATGTATCAGAATGATGGAACTGTGAGAATACAGGGGGCAGTAAGAAAAAAAGGAAAGCATGATAGCACACTCTCACATAGGGGTTTTAAAAAACGCCACATATCTTATGTATTGTACACTTTGCACACACATTATGCATGCAGAATTTTTATTCCATTTTTTTTAACAATGGGTTTTGCATTGACAGGTGTGGTCATTTTTTATGCCTGCTTACCACTTGGCAACTGATTTTACAAGTGTGAATTCACAAACACAAGGGCTTTAGGTGAACCTGTACCCATGGTAAAGACAATTCAGTATTTAAAAATTCTTAACAAGCTTTAAAGCAAGCCCTTGCTGATTTCTGCATTTCCCAAATGCATATCTCCCAACTGTCCAGAATTATATGGGACTGTCCCAGGATTACAACAGGTGAGTGTGCATAGGTTTAAATGGGTTTATTGGAAGCATACTGGTGTGCATGGGGACACAGATCAGGAAGCTGACTGTTAGCACACAGAGAATAACTAAATCAGACTGCAGACTTGTAGTGTTGGAACTCCCTGGAAATCATACAGGTGCTGGGATGCAGATAACTGAAATACACAGGGAATTACAGATGTGCAGAAAAACTGGGTGCTGACTGAGGTAAGTGAGGAAATCCAAAGTACAGGTTTTCTAAAGTACTCAGAGGATAACACAGGTACTGGGATCAGAGGCGTAACTAGAACCTTCAGGGCCCTGATGCAAGGAATTATGAAGGGCCCCCTGACCCCTGGCCCTTCCCTCTTCCCACTGATCCTGAGGCCCTTTACTCCTATCATGGTCCCTTTATTACAGTACCACAGGGACCCTGGTAACAGTGCAGAAGACAAGTAAACTGGATAGAGGAAAATGGAGGAGATTGGCTCCTCTAAATGCCACCTCCACCACCCCTCCTATCCAAGTGTACAAGGGAGGCACATGGGCCCCCTGGACCATGAGGCCTGGTTGCAATTGCAACCCCTATCATTACGCCCCTGACTGGGATTCAGGTAACAAGCAGGTACACTCAGGGAGACACTTACGGACACTGAGAGAACACTAGAGATCACTGAAGCAGGATTGACACTGGGGGAAAAGTGGCATAGAGGAACACAAGGAGAATGCTTGGAGGTACTGGAGATTGCTTGGAGATACTGGGAGCAGAAAAATCAGATGCTGAGTTCCAGGACCTTTCTCTAGAGCAGTAGTTCTCAACTCCGGTCCTCAGGACCCACCAACAGGACAGATTTTAAAGTACTGCCTTGGGGAGATGCAGACTAGAATACTGGAATCACTGAGCAGCAAATGATATCACCTGTGATGTATTTCAATTATCTTGCAAACCTGGCCTGTTAGTGGGTCCCGAGGACAGGAGTTGAGAACCACTGCTCTAGAGTCAAAGCCTTTGCAATAAATTGAGTATAGAAGCTTCCTATTGGAGAATTTTGAGTCCAAGATCTGATGAACCTTATACTCTTAAGATGGGTTGCCAAGAGGGGAAGTCAGGGAAGGGGAACAAGAGAATTTGTTTAGAACCAATGGTCTGACAAGTAACAAGGATTTAGGTGAGCTGACAAGCTAAATTTACAGTAAACTGCTTTGATGCTTGCAGTCATGACATAAAGACCAACGTAGCAAAGACAAAACTTCATAGATGGAACCTTGAGATACATATTCATTTTTTCCAGGTAAACCCTGTCACTGGGTTTTGGAGTCTTTTGCCAATGCCAGTCAGCAAATCTTTTTTGCCTACCAACTGATTGCTGAATGTTTCTTTATACTTGGGGCCAGATATAATTCATGTTCTTTTGCATAGCATCCAAAGCAGGAATTGCTGGGGCCATAGACAACAGAAAGTGAATGCATGAGTGTTAGCCATAAACAATGAAAAATATTGTTTCCTGGATGCTGGCATTATGGGGGTTTGTTATGGGCAAACACTGCCCATGAAGGGCTACTTTGGTTGTCCTGAATGACAGAAAAAAGGTAGGAGGAACTGTTCAAGAGACAGATTCATTCTCTCAATCTGCCCATTAGACTGTGGGTGATAGACCTAGGAGAATTAAAGGAATATATCTAGGGACTTACAGAGGCCCCACCAGTATCACAAAGTAAATTGGACCCTACAATCAGACACTGTAGAGGTGAAGATAGGCACCAATGCTGCTTCCAAAGGCAGCAATGGGAACAGTACAAATCGTGCCATCTTGGCAAACCGATGCACCACTCACTACCCAGACCATAGTACAGCCTCAGAAAGGGGTAGGTCCATAATGAAGTCTATAGCATTATGGCACTAATGCCTTCTTCAGGATTTGGCAGTGGAAGGACCTGTAGGATCTTGAGTGGAACACTGCATCTAGGCACAGACTGGATAGGATTTCACATACCCTTTCACATCCTTGCAGAGGCCCAGCCTCCATTGCTGGTAGGAAAGGAGATTGAAGATTCTGTGGATTCAAGGGTATCCATAAAACTTAGAATTGCGATCCCAGTGTGCAGTTTCATGGACACAAAGGTTTTGCCCAAAGTAATGTCTGCATCTTGGATGGAGGTCAGAGCCAGTACTCGATTAGGAGGAATGATAAGTCTTGCCAGTAAAAGGAACAGAAAATAGCATCTGCACAAGAATTGGCTGTCCCCAGTTTGAAATTGATGACTTTCAAGTATTGAGCTGTCTGAAGGTACTACAATTTTTTCAAAGAAAACACAAACTACAGTACTTGCGCTTAAGTCTGAAGTGACCTTTAGACAGAAGTCCCAAACAAGCCAAATATTTAAAAAGGTGCAGCGCTAGAAAACTGACAGAAAGTCTTTATCAGGAAATTCAGCAGAAAGAGTCCAATAAGTGTTGGATCCAAATAAAAAAAAAAAAAAAATGTAAATGAAGTGCCGGTAGTAATTGAGGTCTAGGAAGTGCTGAGTAGCCTTAAGGCCGCTGGGTAAGGGCCATTTATTGATGGCAGCTACCATTTCCATATCCATGGAAAGTCAATCTTTGGAACTGATGTAGCCCAAAAAGGGTACCAGGGATGTTTAAAAAAAAAACAAAAAAAGGGGGTGTGTCCAGCTGGCGAAGAAGATGTCCGCGTAGCTGTGAGCTCCTCCAGCCCCACGGGCATTGCAACTAGCCGCAGCAATGGGATAGGCACCGCCGAGCTGGAGTTCAGTCCATCCACTCACCCCGACCCAGAGGACAGGATGAGTAAACGGCGAAAAGCGATCAAGCAGCCGCAACGCCTAACCGACTTCTTCCCCGCAGCACCGACGCAAGGTAGGCAAGATGGCGACGGTGCGGCTCCGCTCGGCACACGGGGAGATGGGAGACACGCATCCTGGGGAGTTGGATGAAATGTCCCCTCTCCTACCCCCACCTCGCGCAGCCCAGCGAAGTCTAAGCAGCGAACGGAGGGAGAGGAGACACTCGTGGAGCCGCGGCGTGATAGGCCTCAGGCCTACCAACAGAGTGTGCAGCCTGGGCCCTCAATTGATATGTTCCTGGCCACGCAGCAGGCGCTCACAGAAAACACCATGAAAAGCATGCTACTCTCACTCAGAAGCACACTTTTCAGTGATTTTGCAGGCATGTTCACTCCCCTACAAGAATCTGTGCAAACACATGATATTAAAATCCACCATTTGGAAACAAAAATGGCAGATCTGTATGCGGCCCACAACGATCTTGTGGATGCATACACAGACCAAGAGTCTGAACTACAAAGACTACAAAACAAACTCACGGATCTTGAAGACCGCTCGAGACGTAATAACATAAAGTTTAGTGGCATACCGTAAAACATGTAGTGAGCTGACCAACTTTGTCCAAAGGCTCATGAAGGCCATTATACTCACTCTTTCTGACATTGAACTGTGTGTAGATAGGGCCCACTGAATTCCGAAGCCAAAATTATTTCCTGATACCGCACCCAGGGATACCCTGACCCGTGTCCATTATTACCATGTCACAGAATGAGTGATGTCGGTGGCCAAGAGGAACCCAGTGGTCCCAGACAAGTTCAAAGATATATCGTTATATACAGATATCTCACAACAGACAGCTCTAAACAGGAAAAAACTTTCCCCACTCACAAAGATCCTACGAAACCACAACTGATTACCTGGAACAGAAAGACCTACCTGGTATATAGTGTAGACAAGGGCATTGCTCTCTTCAAAGAGTGGAAGCTGATCCCAGCTGACCTACCTATGGGACCGTCAATCACCCTGAACGACTGCCAACAGAATGGTCCTGACTATCTACCACTACAACAAGCTCCTTCTCCCCTTTGGTTTAAGCTTCTAGTGTGGGGCAGGAGGAACTAACCTCTCGAGTCTCTTTTACCCAAGCAGATCATGGAGCATGCTGCTCCCCTGTGGGGCCTGGCACCCAAATAGGTGCACCAATCTACCCCCTGTGTTACCCATAGCAGCTTAGGCTGCCCATTGTGCCTGCAACAGCAGGAATTTCTTAAACTGTTCCCTGTTTGGTTCCTGTTTTCTTATTGTTTGCTGTCCCCATGTCTTACCCTCCTTTCTTTCCCACCCACTCTTGCCAGTCAAGCTATGAGGACCACTAAGGCTACAAACGAACTATTGCCTCTGGAGCCTGCTGTGACCAGACCCAATGAGAAGCTCAATGATGGACTGTGACACCTTGCCCCAGGAATCCACCTTCTCACATTGGGACAGGTACTGTACAGCATTGACCTATTTTCTCCAACACACAGTACATGTTGCCAAGACATAGTGAAACTCTTATGGAAGTATGTGGCTGAAACTTGTGTCAATTAACACCAAGGGCCTGAATAGCCCTTTTAAAAGAGTTGCCTTTATGAGGGAAGCCAGATCTTATTTGCCCAAGAAACACATTCCACTGCCCACAGATGCCCACGGTTTAATTTTCCCCATTTCCCACATCTATATATGGCCAACGGACCAAAAAAAAAAAGCAGAGTCCTTATAGCCATCAAGGATTCAGTGCTTTATAGACACATACAAACCATCCTGGATCCACAAGGGAGATTCATAATCCTAATATGTGAAGTAAACCAAATAATTTTCACATTAGTTAATATATATGCCCCAAATACCAATCAGAAGGGATTTCTATCTAGACTATTAAAGAAAACCCAAGAGGTTCTACAGGGTACACTTATCATAGGATGAGACCTAAATACAGTGTTGCATCCAGAGATGGACTCTACAACACCCACCAGGAGGCTGATCCAAGCTATTAACCCTCTCCTACTCAAATACCAACTGTTTGATGTCTGGAGATGCTTTCATGGCAACAAAAAAGATTTTACTCACTTATCATCTGCCCACTCCTCATATTCACGTATTGATTACTTTTTTATGATGAAAGGTCCACTACAAAGTGTATTACAGGCTGATATAGGTACAATTTCCTGGTCAGACCACGCACCCATAACCCTAGAACTTGATGACAAATCTAAAAATTTACACCCCCCCCCAGATGGAGGCTTAATGCTTCTCTGTTAGAAGATGAGAAATGTCTCCAGGAAATTGTACGAGAACACCATGCTTTCTTCCAATGTAATGATTCACATGATATTAGCAAATTTGTTCTTTGGAACTCATATAAAGCCTACATGAGAGGTATTTTGATAAAGATTTCTTCACATATGAGTAGAGTTGAGCGAACCCGGACTGTAAAGTTCGGGTCTGTACTGAACTTTGGGGTGTCCGGGACCCGGACCCGGACTTTTCAAAAAAAGTCCTGGTTCGGGTCCAGGGTTCTGGTAATTTTAATGAAAAATCTTAAAAATGCTGTAAAAAAGCCCAGGAAGGTCCTAGAGGTCTGCAAAAGGAAGGAAAATATGGGTAAGGGTGGGACAAGTGCCCTACAAAGAAATGGGGACAGGGAAATAACTTTAAATATTTTTAAAAAAATAAAAACATAAAAAATGCAAAAATGGAGATCATCTTCAAAATGGGTCTGAAAAGTATTAATTAACATTAGAGGCCATAGAACTGTTCTAAAATCATCTTCAAACTGTGTCAAAAAAGTATAAATAAGCCCGGAGTACCCATATCACTGTTCTGCAAAATGTGTGTGTCACTTTAAATGAAACCGGGAATCAGTGCACATCTCTTCTGCACAATTATTTCAAGTCTGTGTGTCACTTTAAATCAAACCGTCAATCATTGCACATCTTTTATTCACACTTCTTTTT
>BLSH010418074.1:162447-179220 GCA_018402905.1 Glandirana rugosa | reverse complement strand
AACCAGTTGGTACCACTCCGGACAAGACTCACCTTGGACAGGACAATTTACGACATACCAATACGAATATCGAATTGGTGAAGGCCTGGCGGCATGCAGCAAACTGCCGCCATGAAACTTCACCTTATGGCAACAATACCATCGTCTATCGATGGTATTGGGGCCATAGAAAAAAAAGTCGTCGGACCCGATCATCTCCGCCGCTGCCGGCGGGTCCGGTAAGCGGCGGAGATGACCGGAAAGCGGCGGGAGGGGGGGGCACCTCTCCCGCCGCTGATAAAAGTGATCTCGCGGGGAATCCGCCGCTAAGATCACTTTTATCTTGCAGGGAATCGCCTGCTGAAAAAAAAGATACCGGGGTTATGGTAGCTATCTGCTACCATAACAACGGTATTCCACTTCAAAGTACCGCCGTCAAACGACGTACGGCGGTCCGGAAGTGGTTAAGCTATAAGCATAACCATACAGCATTTAACAGGACAGGTTCCACTCAGAACAGGCCTCACCATGGTTGACCAAAGAAGTTGAGTGCATGTGCTCAGCATCATATCCAGAGGTTGACTTTGGGAAATAGACATATGAGTGCTGCCAGCATTGCTGCAGAGGTTAAAGGGGTGGGGGGGTCAGCCCATCAGTGCTCAGACCATACACCACACACTGCATCAAATTGGTCTGCAGGGCTTTTGTCCCAAAAGGAAGCCTTTTCTAAAGATGATGCACAAGAAAGCCCGCAAACTGTTTTCTGAAGACAAGCAGACTAATGACATGGATTACTGGAACCATGTCCTGTGGTCTGATGAGACCAAGATAAACATATTTGGTTCAGAAGGTGTCAAGCTTGTGTGACAGCAACCAGGTGAGGTGTACAAAGACAAGTGTGTCTTGCCTACAGTCAAGCATGGTGGTGGGAGTGTCTGGGGCTGCATGAGTGCTGCCAGCACTGGGGAGCTACAGTTCATTGGGGGAACCATGAATGCCAACATGTACTGTGACATACTGAAGCAGAGCCTGAGACTGAGCTGCAGGGCAGAATTCTAGCATGATAACGACCCCAAACACACCTCCAAGATGGCCACTGCCTTGCTAAAGAAGCTGAGGATAAAGGTGATGGACTGGCCAAGCATGTCTCCAGACCTAAACCCTATTGAGCATCTGTGGGGCATCCTCAAATGAAAGGTGGGGGAGCACAAGGTCTCTAACATCCACCAGCTCCGTGATGTCATCATGGAGGAGTGGAAGAGGACTCCAGTGGCAACCTGTGAAGCTCTGGTGAACTCCATGCCCAAGAGGGTAAAGGCAGTGCTGGAAAATAATGGTGGCCATACAAAATATTGACACTTTGGGCCCAATTTGGACATTTTCACTTAGGGGTGTACTCACTTTTATTTCCAGCGGTTTAGACATTAAAGGCTGTGTGTTGAGTTATTTTTAGGGGACATCAAATTTGCACTGTTATACAAGCTGTACACTCACTACTTTACATTGTAGCAAAGTGTCATTTCTTCAGTGTTGTCACATGAAAAGTTATAATAAAATATTTACAAAAATGTGAGGGGTGTACTCACTTTTGTGAGATACTGTATATATAAGTGACTTCATCAGGGATCTTCAGGACTCTCTGAAAACATGTGGTGTGGCTGTTACAAGATGCACAATAAGGAGGCACTTGAAGAAAGATGGGCTGCATGTTCAAGTCGCCAGAAGAAAGCCATTACTACGCAAATGCCACAAAATATCCTGTTTAGAATACAGCAAACAGCACAGAGACAAGCCTCAAACCTTCTGGCACAAAGTAATTTGGAGTGATGAGACCAAAATTGAGCTTTTTGGTCACAACCATAAGCCTTACATTTGAAGAGGAGTCAACAAGGCCTGTGAAACACAGAGGTGGATCGATGATGTTTTTGGGATGTGGGAGCTACAAAGGCACAGGAAATTTGGTTGAAATTGATGACAAGATGAATGCAGTATGTTATCAAAAAATACTGGAGGAACATTTGCATTCATCAGCCAGGAAGCTGCACATGTGACGTACTTGGACATTCCAACATGACAATAATCCAAAAACACAAGTCGATCTGTTATTGGCTACAGCAGAGTAAAGTGAAGGTTCTGGAGTGGCCAACTCAGTCTCCTGACCTCAATATCATTGAGCCACTCTGGGAAGTTCTCAAACATGCAGTTCATGCAAGACAGCCCAAGAATTTCCAGAAACCAAGGGAATTAGCAGCTTTACCATCTTAGAAGATAAATAGCCTCATCCACAAATTCCACAAAAGACTTCAAGCTGTCATTGATGTTAAAGGGGCAATACACAGTATTTATAACTGGGGTATGTAATCTTTTGATCAGGGTCATCTGGGTAGTTTTGTTGTCATTATGATTTAAAAGGATTAAACACAGTTGATTGATAATAAATGGCTTCAGCCAAACACTAACCATGCATGAAAGAAATGTTTTTGTGTTCTCATTCATATTCTCTGAAAAATGGCCAAGAAACCATAAATTCTGCCAGGGTATGTAAACTTATGAGCACAACTGTATAATGCATAGTAGACCTACTCTAAAAATGTGCAAGTAAATAAAAGAAAATAACTTTCACTCATCCATACTCTATATTTACACTTACATTCAGGTCAGTTGTAATATTCAACACATGGAAATTTTCCAATGGTGAAAGCTCATGCAGATGTGATATAATTATTCATGTGTATTGTGGGAGATTAGCTCGTGGGGATCACCTTTCCTGAGAAAAAGGCAGCTTATAGGCAAACTTTCTTAAAAGTCTGGTGGGTTGCCAGATTTATTGGTAAAAGGTTGCAAGTCATAAAACAAACAAAATAGCAAAACAAAACCTTGCAGTCCGGCGCTAAACTATTACAGAGCAGGATACCTCTCTATACCGTATCGTCCCAGACACCTCCAAACAAAACAAATGCAAACCTTTTCTTTTTCAGTCCTTAGAGCAACCAACTCCCAAGGTGTAGCTCTCTCAGTGTAGTGATACGGAGTCCCAGGCCAGAGCAATGCTGAGTTCTCTTCCTGGTCATTTAAAGCAGCTGAAGGGGGATTTTGGGCTGGCAAAACCCAGGCTGGACTCTTTCTAGTCCACTCCAAGTGAACACATGCGAGGCGAAAGATATCACCCGTCCACTATCTTGCCTCGCATAACATCACATTATGTTAACATAGCAGTGACATTGAAGCCTAAATGTCTGCCAGGAAATGTACTTCTGTTTCAATAATGTTTAATAGGTTTTAATCAAAGTACGACCATGTATACCAGTATATAGAAGCATAGGTGCATCCAGTTGGTTTAAAAAAAAGGCAAAAATGGTGCCTGACAGCCAGGATCTAAGTGCAAGTTTTTATCAATGAACAGGCTAATCAAGTACTAGGATCGACTTGTGCAACCATGTGTATCACAAAAGTTGTATTGTATACTCTGTAGTACAAAACTGTATTTAAAAAAAAGGTGGGTGGAAAAGAGGAATATGGGCACAGGAGTAGACAATGAAAAATAGGGATAAAACAAGAACAAATACAGGTAAAATTTACTGAAATGTAGGTCTACCACCCCTGAAAGAGGTAGGAGGCCTTACAAGAGAGAAATTGGAGGCTCTCTTATGTGGTCATAGCAACTTAGAACCTTGCGACCAACCAGTCCTGCTTATAATATGAGAGAAAGTAGAGGTAGAAAAGAAATATGAGAGAAAAGGGAATAAATGCAAAGTAGAAAGGAAAGGAAGAAAAATGCTCCTCTCGACCCACCCTCCCAGCCACAGCTTAGATTGGTAACTGCAAGTATTTAATCCAATGCTTCCTAACTCTCTTTTACATTTAGATTGTTTGTCCTTTAAAATGCTGCCAAATTTTTCATGGAGCATGATCCAGTATAGGTTTTTTTTTTTTTTTTTTTTGGTGGCAGCGTAGTTTATCACCAGGGTTTAGGAAGTGTTATCATGGGCTCCTTAGATACAGAATCCACAATTTCTCCTCAAACAGATACATAGACCATTTTTCCCAAATTAATTCAAGTATGTTCATTACACCTGTATGGGTTTCCCTCCCAATGCATGACTGGTAGATGTATCCACAATCCAAGGTCAAGATGGACATGTTAAATTTCACCTGACTGAGTTTCACTGGTCCCATTCAGCTATGTCAGAGAAAATTACCAGAGCACCTTCTGACTTTCCTCTTATGGGGATTTGGTCCCAAATTATTACCACTGCCTCTCACCACATGGAGCATACCTCACACTGCCTTTTGTCTCCACCCACAGCCCCTAGGACATAAAGTACTCCATGGATATAAACAGCAGCCACCTGAAAATCGGAGCCAGGAAAATTGACATTTTCTGAATAAAGGAGCATTGATAATAAGGTGTGTAATGCCAATTCCCTGTTAATAAAAGCTAAAAATTTACTTTTGAGTTTTCAATGCATGAGAAATGCATGCATTGTGCTAACACAATTATTTGCTTTTAACCACTTCCCAACCGCGTACTGTATATGTACGGCGGCAGTGTGGTGCTGTCTTGCGAATTGCCGTATATAAACGGCGATCTGCGCGTGCTCAGTTAGCGGGTGGGAGCACGCCACTGGCGGCAAGCTCTCCTGCTCACCGCACTCTGGAGGAGTATGCCCGCGGCTCGGGTGGAGCCGATGTACGCCGGCGAGCCACGATGTCCTGCCAGAGGGAAATAATGTAAACACGGCAGTTCCCCACTCTGTCAGTGGGCATGTAAGATATCTACTGACCTCACAGTTAGAACAAGCCTAGGGAACACAGTTAACCCCTTCCCTGCCCCCTGCAGGTTAACCCCTTCACTGCCAATGACATTTATACAGTAATCAGTGGATATTTAAATTTCTGATCTCTGTATAAATGTCATTGGTCCCAAAAAAGTGTCAACAGTGTCTGACATGTCTGCCCCAATATCAAAGTCCCGATAAAAATTGCAGATCGCCGCCATTACCAGTAAAAAAAAAATGTAAAAACGCCAGAAATTAATTCTCATGGTTTGTAAACGCAGCAACTTTTGCACAAACCAATCAATAAATGGTGATTGCGATTTTTTTTTTTTTTAGTGTAAAGCAGTCTTTATTGCTACAATAAAAAGGTCAAAAGTACATTTTTATTATTATTATTGACTCATGTTTTATATACAAACCATTTTTTGGCAGAGTGATTTTTTTTACCAAAAATATGAGGAAGAATATAAATCGGCCAAAACTGATGAATACATTTGTTTTTTATATTTTTTTTTTGGATTTGTATTTTAGCAAAAAGTAATAAATATTGTTTTTTTTTTTACAAAATTGTCGCTCTTTTTTTTGTTTATAGCGGTGATCAGAAATGACACAGAGGTGATCAAATACCACCAAAAGAAAGCTCTATTTGTGGGGGAAAAAAAAGGATGTACATTTTGTTTGGGTAAAACGCTGCATGACCGTGCAATTGTCAGTTAAAGTGATGCAGTGCCAAATTGCAAAAAGTGGTCTGGTCCTAAAGGGGGAAATCCTTCCGGGGTTGAAGCGGTTAATGGAATTTTTGGGGCAATAAAAACAAAATATGGGGCGTGGCCGGCCGTTGACAGAGATGGACGACTGAAGTGTCAGCTCTGTTCAGCCTAGGACTCCCAGCAACTATTAAGCATACAGCAGCATAGGAGGAACCTCAGAAACGCACCCAGAAGGTCCCTAGCAGAGCCTGCTTCTATTGGGGAGACTCTGTGGAGCAACAACGCACGATCGCACGACGGCTTAATTGGCCGCCATCCGCGCTCAGGAAGCACAGGTGAGCGCCATCGGCACCACTCCTGGCAGCCCCTTTACTGCTCCCATCTGCACAGCCTCATATTTCACACAAAACCGGGAGACTGGCGGAGGATTACCGGGGTTCTCTCCCACAGACCGGGGCTCTCAGTCAGCGGTCGCCATCTTGTGGCCTAGTCCCCAGTGCAGCGTCGTGGCACCCAGCTCTCCCTACACAGCGCTGATCAGCTGAAGCCTGTCCCGCATCGCTACTGTGCGGATTACAGAGGACACGGGGCCACTTTTTTTTTTTTTTATTATCTAGCCACCTCCAACGAGGTGATATTGCCTCGAGGCCTTCCCGGGCGGCCCGCCCACCATTTTGCCTGCCCGCTCCACGTCTCTCGGACGCTGGGAACGGGCGCCCCAGGGCATTGCGGGGCTACCGTACGGATCACTCTCATGCTGATATAACCCATAAATTCCCTGCAAATGATCACTGTGCCTCGGGACCGGATTCCGGAGGCCACTCAAAATTGAGGTCCCGGTCTCGGCCTAGCATACAGCTTCTTCTTCCAGTCAGCCTCAATCTACTTCCACCCGGTCACAATCATCAATCCTTTAAATACCAAAGTGACTCTATCTTTGTGGGAATTTTGTTATCATATTAGGGTATATCTTCATCCCCACCTCTCTCTGGGGTCCGGTTAACCACCTCACTGCAGTGCTTTAACAAAGCCTACATAAAGCAGCTCTCTCCCTCTTTCAAACCCCGCAACTTACTTGAAGGCCTCAGTGGTGGCCCCTTGGGGAACTCCTCCTAACTGAGGCACCTGGGCTGGGCCACCTAAAGCCGAATATAGCTCCTTCTCCTATCCCCAACAGCATTCAGACACAAAATACTGTGGAGGGGCATGCCCAAAGCGCATCACCCCAAAAGAGGGTCACATAAGCAGATAACGGACTTCTTTCTGGCTGAAGATATGTTGCAGCCCCCCAGGGGCCCTAATTCGGCCTCACCACCCACTGCGTCCACACCAGCGGAGGGATCAACCCCACAAGTCACCATATCAGAGCAAATGGACAGCTCGGAGCAAGCTGTTCTTCCCTCCCAACCACCACCTGCTGAGAGAAGTAAAAGAGTAGCACAGTCTCCGGCTCCCTCACCTTCTAAAGTACCTCTTTATAAGAAGCAACACTGGGATACCATCCAGGAAACCTCTAACATCCAGGACTCACTAGCAGATCTCCCAACAAGCGACCAACCAGCATCAGAACACACGCTCAAAATGATGCTTCTCTCTTTACAAAATGATCTCAGGAATGAGCTGCGCTCGTCTTTAACAAACTTACAATCCAGAGTTGACCAAGTAGAGGTCCACACGGAGACGCTTGAAGGGCAAGTTACAGAGCAAGCCTCTAGAGTGTTGGAGGCATCAGGTGTGTTCCACCAGCATTCGGATGACATCCTCTACCTGCAAGCGAAGGTGGCTGACTTAGAAGATCATTCCAGGAGGAACAACATTAAATTCAGAGGAATACCTGAGTCGATCAAACCCACAGAGCTAACAACGTACCTCCAACAGCTATTTCTCAAACTTATACCACAGTTGACGCACTCCGAGATGATTATAGATTGGGCCCACAGGATCGCCAAACCAAACTATCTACCGGATACGGTTCCGCGCGATGTTCTGGCGCGCATTCACTTCTATCAGGTGAAAGAAAAAGTAATGTCCGCAGCGCGTATCCACAAATCCCTCCCGGAACCTTATGCCAACATTTCTCTCTTTACGGACATTTCCGCAGCCACTGCCCGAAATCGCAGAGAATTCAGCCAAGTGACAACGATCCTACGTGAACGCAACATACCTTACAAATGGGGCTTTCCGGCAAAACTGATTGTTACTTACAACAACCAAGCCACAAACATACTTTCCCCCAAAGAAGGCATGAAGAGATTAGTAAACTGGGGCGTCATCTCATCTCAACCCTCACAGATGGAAGGGAGGGGCTCCCAACAGCCCTTCCGCGGGCGCTCATTCAACCGCCGGCCCCCGAGTGGAGATCTGCACCAAACATGATCCGCATAACTCCTAACAGGCTCAAGCCTGTCCTCACACTCAACACAATCTACAACATGAGGAGCAACGGAGTCACTAGCTGAACGTTCTTCATTCATTCCTGTTCCTGTTAACTTCGGTATCTCTCTTTTACCCCCATTGTTAGAAAAAGTGCTACGCACTTTCAGTTACAGATACCTTATTGATACGGTGAGCTACAATTCTTATTACTGCTACATACCTTGTTTAGTTTGTTTTTGTTGTTTTTTTGCCTTTTATCTTATCTGATCACATACATTATTTGAGTACTGAGATAGCAACTTTCTCTTTTTAAAGGATCGTGGGATAGCAGGTGCCTTCCTTTTCCTCCTTGCCTACCAGTCTTTGCTGAGCCAATTCAAATACATCATGGCCATTAATATCACCTCTCTAAATGTCAAAGGTCTCAACTTCCCCTTCAAATGGCAATTGTTTTGGAAAGAGGCACTTAACAGTGGGGCTGATGTTATTTGTGCCCAAGAGACACATTTTGCAGCTTCCAAATTGCCCACTTGTACACATAATCAATTCCCACACCACTTTATGTCAAATTCACCTAAGAAAAAAGCAGGTGTACTAATCGCCATACGGGCCACGTGGCCTTCGACTTACGGTACTCCGAGGTCGATCCTCATGGCAGATTCATCATTCTACATGCCTCCCTAAATGGTCAACTACTGACCTTGGTAAACCTTTATGCCCCAAACACCTGCCAGGCACAGTTTTATAAACTGATTGCGGAAAAAATAGCTCCTTTCAGACAACATCCTCTCATTATCGCTGGGGACTTTAACCATGTCCTAGATGCGGCACTAGACTCGTCCAACCCCTCCAGGAAAAAAGTCCACACCCTTGTCCAATTTTCTAGCAGCAGAAGATCTTTATGACGCATGGCGATGCCTTCATGATATAGAAAAGGACTTCACCTTCTATTCTCATGCTCAGAATGCCTACTCCAGGATCGATATGTTTCTGGTAGACAAGATTACTCTACAATCCATTCGGGATGCGACAATTGGTAACATTACATGGTCTGACCATGCCCCTATATCAATCAAGGTGTTTCCCTCAGATCATATGTCCAGGGGGAAACGGTGGAAACTCAATACTTCACTGGTGACAAACCCAAAATACCAGAAACGTATCGATTCCGCTATAACAAACTTTTTTCAACTTAATGCACACTTTGTGACAAGTCCCACTACCTGTTGGAATGCCCATAAGGCAGTTATTAGAGGCCTCCTTATGAAATTTGGAGCTCAGGAGAAGAAAAATCGTAACGCTACTACCTTTCTCCTGCTAAATCAGATCAAATCTCTTGAAAAAGCTCATAAAGCAAATACGAGCTCTACTCTTGGGGACGATCTCCGGAAGCTAAGACTGAAGTTGAGTGAGCACCTTCACTCAAACTTCGACCTAACCCTCAAAAAAATGCGTTTGAACTTCTATGCCAATCATAACAAACCAGGGGCTTGCCTTGCTAAACAACTAAAAAAGCACTTAATACAAGCAAAATTCCCTATCTTCTCTCCCAAAACAACACCCGCCTTCACAACCCTAAAGACATAGCTGACCGATTCAGCCAATTTTACACTCAACTGTATAATCTGGCCGAGTTGGGAGGGTCGGCTGCTCCCACACCGCAGGATATATCTCGTTTTATAGATAATCTTACTCTACCATCCCTCTCCAGTGAAGAATTACAAAATATTTCTGCTCCTTTTTCTGAAACGGAACTCAAAAAAGTAATTATCTCCCTTCCCTTACACAAAGCCCCAGGGCCTGACGGCTTCAGCAACGAACACTATAAACAATTTGTACACACTCTAAACCCATTCTTGCTACCAGCATTTAATCACATTTTGCACACGGGCCTGATCCCGGAGGAGTCACTGGCAGCATCAATAGTCACCATTCCCAAACCTGGTAAACCAACAGATGACCCGGCCAATTATAGGCCAATATCTCTACTTAACACTGACACAAAACTCTATGCCAAACTCCTAGCAGCCCGCCTGGCCTCTGTAATTTCCCAACTTGTTCATCCAGATCAAGTGGGTTTTATTAATGGTAGACAGGCTTCGGATGGCACGAGGAGATATATCAACATCCTACAATGGGTGGAACGGAGTCGAACGCCTTCTCTGTTCATTTCGCTTGATGCGGAGAAGGCGTTCGACAGGGTGGATTTTAGTTTCCTGAAGGCGGTACTTATAAAATTCGGCATATCAGACACCCTTCTGGGAGCCATTATGGCACTCTATTGGGCTCCTAACGCCAGAGTGATCACTTCGGGAATTTTCTCTGAGTCCTTTAAAATCTCTAATGGCACACGTCAGGGCTGCCCAATTTCTCCACTAATTTCTTCTCTAGTCATGGAACCCTTAGCAGTAGCCATTCGCTCACATTGCTCTATCCGCGGTGTGTCCATAGCCACATCCAAGCATAAAATCGGTCTATACGCAGACGACGTGATAATTTCCATCACTGAACCCCTGCTATCACTGCCGCACCTCCATCAAACCTTGGAGCTCTTTAGCAAGGCTTCCCTATACAAAATAAACTACTCTAAATCGGCCATGATTGGTGTCAACATTGATCCCTAAACAAAAAGTGGCGTTGCTGATATCACTTCCTTCTCCTGGGCTCCTGACTCAACACTCCCATATCTAGGGATATCTCTAGTTACACCCTCTTCCCGTATGCTCCCGCAAAATTTTTCTCAACTGTTGGACAAGTTGCACAAGGTGATACAAACTTGAAGAATGTACAAGCGTCCTGGGCGGGGCGCATAGCTCTATCCAAAATGTATTTGTTACCGCACATACTCTATCACTTCCGAACTCTACCGTTGCCTTTCTTACGCTCCCAGCTGGGTAAATTACAAGCTCTGGTGTCCGCATTTATATGGAACAATAAGCATCCAAGAATTAAACGAGCTACTCTCTGCTCACCAACAGCTTCAGGAGGCATGGGCGCACCTGACGTCAGCGCTACAAGGCAACTATACTAGCACAAACAAAAAATTGGTGGGCTCCAGTCTCACAATTTCCATGGCTACAAATTGAGACAGCTGCATTAGCAACTGAACCTAAGCTAATACTCTTCAACCTACTGCTACAGAAACAGAGGCAACACAACTTCTTATACACCGTAAACGCCACAACTACAGTATGGCACTCGCTCTTGCAATCTTCGGGTGGCATGTCTCCAGAAGTCCTAACAGATCTACCGCTACTATCATTGCAATCTGTAATGTCGGATATTTCCTTAACCAACTGGTCTCACGCCGGAATAACGTCATTAGCTCTTCTATACGAGAACAATGTGCTTATGTCCTTCCAACAGCTGCGGAACAAATTCCAGATCCCAGCTAAGGATCTTTTCAAATACTTCAGAGTCCGCTCCTTTCTTTCCAACTGGACTTGCTCCAACAACCCTCTCATGAAACATGTCATACGTTTTTATCTCAATGTTACGTCCATGAGAAAAGGCATATCTTTCTTTTACAAGCTGCTGACAAATACCTCCATTGACATAAAACCAAGCAACATCCTAAAGTGGGAAAACCAGCTCCACCGCACGTACGATCTCCAGGAATGGCTGAGATCTCTGCAATCTCCATTGAAATTCTCCAAATGTCTTACCCATTGAGAAGGAGTACAAAAATTGTTTCACAACTGGTATCTTACTCCAGCGAAACTCGCCACTATCTAGTCAACACACTCGTCCCTTTGTTGGAGATCCTGCAGTATGAAAGGGACAACCATGCACCTCTGGTGGTCTTGCCCCAAACTGGCCCCCTTCTGGCATAACGTCACACGGTTCCTGGCTGATATGTTGAGTCAGCCTGTAACCCTCTCTCCCCAACTCATCCTCTTTGGACTGGATATGGCATCCTGGCCTCGTGACACACATGCCCTTGCAACCCACGTTCTCATTGCCATCAGACTTTCAATAGCTAGAAGATGGAAATCTGCAGATCCTCCCTCCATAGTGGAATTACACTCTGCCTTAAACAATCAATGCCTTATGGAATGCATGCACGCTAAGGCTCACCTGCAAGTCCCACTCTTCCAAAAAAGATGGACCCTCTGGTTACAGCATCCTAAGTGTAGCCTGCAACACTAAGCAGAGACACTGCTAGAGCGACTTTACAGGGCTGTACAGATTTTGACTGTATGTATCTACATATATCTTTAGTTTATGCCTGCCTAGTATTTTTTTCCTGTTACATTGCGTGAGAGGAAGACGCTGGCCCATTCCTGGGGAAGCGTGCTCTGCTCTCTCAGTAATTCCCTTATAAGAGCTATTTCTGTGAGACCCACGTTTCCACTGTTCGATTTGTAGCTATACAGGGCTCTCTATAGGAACATTTTCTATGAAAGTACCTGCTACCTTCCCTCTCTTGATTTACATATTTGCAACTGTGAAGTATACTCTTGTATGTGTTATTTCTTTCTGACAATAAAACACAAGTTATAAAAAAAATAAAAAAAAACAAAATATCAAAAATGCCAACCATAGGCAATCACTTGGTTGCAAAATATAATACTAGAAATAGACTATGGCCTTAAAACAGGCTTTTAAGATTATAAATAAGTAATAAGCCAAGCAGGCAGATAAAGCCTAAATTGCAAAGAGATTGAAAATATATATCCAGAAAATGGATACTAAAACCAAGCCAGGGAAACACTATGAATAAAGAATGTATAATCTTCTTTTATAAAGATAATATGTACAAGCAGATTTGCTATCTCCAACTGCATGCATATTTGCATTAATATTTATGTTTATGCTACTGTATTGGCTTGCATATTATCATTTTGTGCCCTGAAAGGTCACGTTCAAACATTCAGGTTGGGTATGTTTAATACAAAAATCCATAGCTTATGTGAGGAGGGATGAGAGAATATGCCCAGGTTTAATTTGCGGGGAGACATGCGGGGGTCGAGGATAATCAAATCCTGCCTGAAATCAATGTCACCCAAACTTAGCTGCAAACCACACTGAAGTCTATGAGGGGTGAATCGTGATACTGAATTGTGCTAATTTTAAAGGACATAGGGAGCTGGGCACTGCTATGGGAGACTGGGAAAGAAAATCATATTTATCATTTCATACAGTGGGTAAGGGATCCTTTTAATGACAGTTTGAAGGTGACATGGAAAAAACACTGATGCTTCAAATGAAATGCTTGGGCGATCTATTTAAGCTGTGTGTGGTGTTACACAAGAAATGTTTCATAGACAGAATGAATGTGTAATTTATTTGCTAACATTTAGCTTGGCTTACATAGTATAGCAGCACCCCAATTGATTCATTTCAACTTAAAAGAAAATGTTTTTTTCAGGTAGTTTTGGTTGCAACACCTGAATTTTTTATCCAATAGGCCTGAATTGACAGGTGGAAGTAGCAGCCACAAAAGCAGTTAATTGCAAACAATAATGTTAAAGCCTTCAATTTTGTACAAATTGGCCAATGGCAAAACAATTTCATATTATTGTTTGTGATCTTCTTTTTTGTGCTATCCCCCATTAATTAAAAGTTTAAAGGAGAAGTATTGCCAAAGTTTTTTTTGGCCATATTACTAATGGGGATCATAGGAGTGCACTTAGTTCTGCACTCTTGTTTCCCAGGTTCAGCTGACAGCGGGCTAAAGCCTGTTGTTGGCAGGTGTCACAGAGCCAGTCCAATCTCTGAAGGGATCCTGACAATAATGTCAGGATCTGCTCAGATGCTTGACTGGCAGCTGGCTCAGGCTCTCAGCACACTGCTGAGAACCTGAGCCAGTCACTCCCCTCCCTCCACAGCACAAAGCTTCAGTGAGTGCTGGAGGGGCAGAGCAGTGAGTAAGTGACTGACAGTCATCTGCTCACTGAAGACAGAGAACTGAGCAATCAGTAGTCTTTGATAGCTCAGTTCATGGTGTAGAGCCAGCGGGGGACAGCTGCAGCATCAGATAGATGCTGCAGCCATCTAAGTGGGTATGTATGTTTGATTATTTGGCTGTCACTCCTATATATATAAACACATGCTGTATGCTGCACCAATGTGAATAGCCCTAAGATGGAAATACAAGATGGGTTCCATGTAGAAGTGCTGGACCATGGAGGTAATGGGCAAATGCTAATGTGACTCCTTCCTCCATCTCCCTTTGCCCCTCCCCTTTCTCCTTCACTCCTTTTTTAAAGTATATGTTGTTGA
This sequence comes from Glandirana rugosa, assembly GCA_018402905.1. Classification (NCBI taxonomy): domain Eukaryota; kingdom Metazoa; phylum Chordata; class Amphibia; order Anura; family Ranidae; genus Glandirana; species Glandirana rugosa. The sequence continues at coordinate 165,152 of BLSH010418074.1, read as the reverse complement.
GGTGGAAAAAAATTCTTCCCAAATTACCCTGATGCCCAGCAACTTAATGCCAGCTGGTCAAAAATGCCTGCTTTTCAGCGGCTTCCATTCTAGCTTGTGAAATCAGCCCCCTTCTGTGAATGTATGTCCTATGCTACCTCACAGTGGCGTGTAACTAATTGCCATTAGTTAGTCTCAAAGGCCATTACTATCCTCTACCAGAATGTGGAAGGTAATTCCTCTGCGTTGGTGGACCACAATGTCAGCAGCAAGGTACACATGACCATGGGCACATGGAAAGGAATGCTACATATCCTTTATGGGACACTTGGTCAATCTTCTGGATTCTGGGAGGGATGCAGGATGGGCACACTGCTGAACATGGTGTTACCACCACATGTCTTGTGTAATGGTAAAAATTTAGTCATCTGTGCCACCTCCTACTCTTTGTCCTTCTCCTCTGACTCCTTGGAACCAGCAGTCCTCCAAGGTACCGAGAGCATATACAATATATTAGTCTTCACCATAGAAAAAAAACACACTACTTCACCTCCCCCTCCTCTTCCCCTTCCTCCACCCCACCTATTCCCTTTACTCTGTTTCCCATTCCTCCTTCATTTCTCCCTCCTCCTTCTCTCCTCCAATCTTCCTCTACCCCTCACCATCCTCCTTCACCTTCTCCTAATTTACATTTACCCCATGTATGAGATTAAGTCACTAGGGATGCCCACTTAATCATACATGGAGTAGGGATGGTAAAACCAGCCCTCTTCCTCCATTTCATGGCCTGGACAGCCACACGTTACAAAATCTACTTTTTTTTTAATAAATTATATTTTTTTCCCTGTAGGGCCTTCCCTGCCCAGGTCAAGCAAACATGGGCAGGAATCGCACTGAAAACTGGGTAAAAATATTGACAGCTGGGCACAAGAGCCCAACTGGAATTTTTGACACTCCTAAGTTTGGTAGGAGACTGATTTCAACCCTCCTTGGTTCTCGTTGACATTGTTACGTGATTTATCCAGGGGACAATAGGGAAAGGACAGACAGCAGCACACATAAAGCATATGATCCTTCAGCCATAGGCTGCCAGCATTTCTCCTTAGTGAAGCTTTATAATGCAAATCAGCACTCATCAACTCATCTCCAATAGGAAAACTCTCCATGCCAGGTTTTTCCTGGATGGCATAAAAAAGTCCATAAACTCTCCTTATGCCCAGCACCTGTATGCTCACGAGACACTTCAACTATTTCCATAGCAACTTACAAAAACAGCCCCCCTTCCTCTAGTTCATAACCTAAGCATGTTTCACATTAACCTTTTCCCACCCACCATCAGTAATTTTTATGCATCTATTTTTGGTTAAACATTGTTTTTTTATTTTTTTTTATTTGCCTACTTTGTGGAGATTCCCAGTCATGTACAGTGAGGAAAATAAATATTTGAACACCCTGCTATTTTGCAAGTTCTCCCACTTAGAAATCATGGAGGGGTCTGAAATTGTCATCATAGGTGTATGTCCACTGTGAGAGACATAATCTAAAATCCAGAAATCACAATATATGATTTTTAAACTATTTATTTGTATGATACAGCTGCAAATAAGTATTTGAACACCTGTCTATCAGCTAGAATTCTGACCCACAAAGACCTGTTAATCTGCCTTTAAAATGTCCACCTCCACTACATTTATTATCCTAAATTAGATGTACCTGTTTGAGGTCATTAGCTGCATAAAGACACCTGTCCACCCCATACAATCAGTAAGAATCCAACTACTAACATGGCCAAGACCAAAGAGCTGTCCAAAGACACTAAAGACAAAATTGTACACCTCCACAAGGCTGGAAAGGGCTACGGGGAAATTGCCAAGCAGCTTGCTGAAAAAAGGTCCACTGTTGGAGCAATCATTAGAAAATGGAAGAAGCTAAACATGACTGTCAATCTCCCTCGGACTGGGGCTCCATGCAAGATCTCACCTCATGGGGTCTCAATGATCCTAAGGAAGGTGAGAAATCAGCCCAGAACTACATGGGAGGAGCTGGTCCATGACCTGAAAAGAGCTGGGACCACCGTTTCCAAGGTTACTGTTGGTAATACACTAAGACGTCATGGTTTAAAATCATGCATGGCACGGAAGGTTCCCCTGCTTAAACCAGCACATGTCCAGGCAAGTCTTAAGCTTGCTAATGACCATTTGGATGATCCAGAGGAGTCATGGGAGAAAGTCATGTGGTCAGATGAGACCAAAATAGAACTTTTGGGTCATAATTCCACTAAACGTGTCTGGAGGAAGAAGAATGATGAGTACCATCCCAAGAACACCATCCCTACTGTGAAGCATGGGGGTGGTAGCATCATGCTTTGGGGGTGTTTTTCTGCACATGGGACAGGGCGATTGCACTGTATTAAGGAGAGGATGACCGGGGCCATGTATTGCGAGATTTTGGGGAACAACCTCCTTCCCTCAGTTAGAGCATTGAAGATGGGTCGAGGCTGGGTCTTCCAGCATGACAATGACCTGAAGCATACAGCCAGGATAACCAAGGAGTGGCTCTGTAAGAAGCATATCAAGGTTCTGGCGTGGCCTAGCCAGTCTCCAGACCTAAACCCAATAGAGAATCTTTGGAGGGAGCTCAAACTCCGTGTTAAGACCGGACAGCGACTCTTTGTGCCTCAAACTCGAGGGAGGTTTCTAAGAGATAACCCAAATCCAGACCTCTGA
>BLSH010418074.1:148857-162437 GCA_018402905.1 Glandirana rugosa | reverse complement strand
GAACGTGGATGGTACAGGAATTTTTGATGACTACAGTGGGATAGTTAAGTGAATGTCACTCCTTTTATTCATAAACTTGTGGGACGATAAAATTAACATTGACTTTCTCAGGTGTTCAAATACTTATTTGCAGCTGTATCATACAAATAAATAGTTTAAAAATCATACATTGTGATTTCTGGATTTTTTTTTTTTAGATTATGCCTCTCACAGTGGACATGCACCTACGATGACAATTTCAGACCCCTCCATGATTTCTAAGTGGGAGAACTTGCAAAATAGCAGGGTGTTCAAATACTTATTTTCCTCACTGTAAGTGAATTGATAGGGTGACATCAGTAGTTTTTAAGGACATGGTAGGTGCAAGCACCCACTGCTTCCTTAGCAACTATTGACAGCCAGAAGCTGTCATGTTTGTACGTCAAATGTCATAGACACTGAACTCATTGCTTTTCTCAATAAGCACCTTGTAAAACTGTTACAAATATCATTATAAAGTCAATAATACAGTATAGAGTGATAACCCATATGATAATCTATGTGAATTGACGACTTTCAGGTGGATTCACTAAACCAAGAGTATAACTGAATGTGAAAACATTTGCTGGCAACTGATTAAAAAAATATTTCACAAGCACCATTAAGATGCAAAGCCAGCTCATTTCCCTGCTGCAATAGTTTGAGCTTGTATATTTCTCCATGAAAATTTTGTTGTGTGCACACACCTTCCCCATTTTTTACTTTACTTTGCATGCTTTCTAGAATTTAAGCACATACAGTAAAGCAAGTCTCATGGAGAATATTTGTTAGTCTTTTTTCATGCAAAAGTCATAAGAATCCATGGTAAGTATGGATATCCTGCAAAGTGTGGATATCCTGCATTATGAGCTTATTTAACCACAGAAATTCAAAATTCAATACAATTGAGACACCAGCGATGGTAAAGAAATAGTTTGTTGCATTACATGCAAACTAGGTTTACGACACTGCATGCAAATTGCATCGCCCATGTGATCTGCTGGGGTCAGTACAAAGTTAATGACACAACAAATGCAGGCCACAAATGCAGTGCATTTGCCTGCATTGGATTGCACCAGATTGCGTGGTACAAAATGACTATGGGGTTGATTTACTAAAACTGGAGAGTGCAACGTCTGGTGCAGCTGTGTAGCCAACCAGCTTCTAACTTCAGCTGGTTCAATTAAGCTTTGACAAAAAAGCCTGTAAGCTGTTTAGTTTCTGTGCAGAGCTGCACCAGATTTTGCACTCTCCAGTTTTATCAAATCAATTCCTATGTGAGCCAGTTGTGGTGCAGCTTAACCTCCCTGGCAGTAATCCCAAGTGTGGCTCGGGGTGGAATTTCAGTACCATTAGCGGTAACCCCGAGCCACACTCGGGATTGCATCGCTGGATCCAGGCAATGTTACTCACCTTGTCCCCTGGATCCAGCGATGTCCTCCAGCGGTGTCAGCGTGTCTGTCCTCCGCCCGATGCCTCTGTGTGCCGGGCTCCGCTCCCTGCGAGCGTCACGTCGCATGGGGGCGAAGCCCGGCGGCAAATTCAAATAGTGAAACACACAGTAAACATACAGTACACTGTAATCTTACAGATTACATTACTATATGGAATCATTTCACATCCCCTTTGTCCTTAGTGGTTTGTCCAGTGCCCTGCATGCACTTTTATATTATATATGTCATTCTTTCTGCCTGGAAACTTGAGAATGTCCATAGCAACCAAAAAGCATCCCCTTACGTCAAAAGTGTTTTTTGATCAGCTAGAAAACAGCGTAAATAAGAATCATTTGCAGAATTGAGTGATACTGATTTTTGGGGAAATTTATCATCAAACACTGAAAGTGACGACAGCGGCAATTCTGCAAATGAGCAAATTTCAGTGTTTTTGATTTGATTACATTATTGAATAAATTTTATTACTATTACGTTATTATTTTTGATAATTATTTTAAGTTATTTATTATATTATAAGTTATGATTTCATTTTTCAAACGTTATCATATCCGGGATGTCTACTAGACTCTTGGTTGGACAGATTTAAGTGAGTTATTCCTAAGAATTACAGGCCTACAATATAAAACACCAAATTTCCATGCAAAATAATCGTACCGCTTTCAGTACCAAAAATCTGACATAATCATACCGCCAGGGAGGTTAAAAAATGTGCATGCACTTCTGTGGTGCAATGCAGTGTCATTTGAGCCCTTTCAAAATGAATGGGCTCAAATGGCACCACACTGAATTGCATGGAAATGAAACAGGAATGTTGGGCAGTTGCTGTATGATTCACATGGGTTCATTGTGTTTACCAAGCATTACATTAATGACTGAAACTACCTGATGGATTGGCTGTAATTTTGCATCCATTTTTCACATGAACAACTTCAGTAATTAGTTTAATTAAAACGTTAGTAAGTGAAAAACTCCAAAATAAGAAGTGCAAATCCATATAACCTTCTATTGAATCAAGCTTTGTGCTTTGATGTGCTTAGGGCTATATGAGAAATATACCAGTAAGTCAACCCTTTTGCTGTCAACATTGTACAGGGGTGACAGCAGGGGGTTTTATGCACACTCTCAATGGCTGCAGCCACTGAAAGTGTGTGCATATCTGACAAGCCAACTGCCAGCTGTCAGATGAAAGCAATCTGATGGCTGTGCAGCCACTGAATTGCTTCCACACACCTCTGTTATACAGGTCTCCACTGCACATACTCTGCTATGTATCCCAGGCTTCACGCACCCATCGGTACACCCAGGACCAGCATTGTGCATGCCACTTGATAGAGTAGAGGCAGCCCAGTAAATATCCATTCACTATCCTGTCCGGACTCTTACTGAACAGTCAGCAATGTGTAAAACATAATTTCCAGTCCCGGTTTCATTTCCCATGATTTGAATCCCATCAGCTTCACTGGAAGACAGGTGAGACATTTTTTAGACCCCTGATGTCTCATCAAAATCTGTTACTAAAAAATCATTACATAGAGGACTTTTGTCCACTATGTGATTTAAAAAAAAATAAATAGATACAATTGCAAAAAGATTAAAGTTCCACCCAATAACTTAAAAATCATTCCCCAAAAAATGTTCAGCACCCCCACATACACGCACATGCAAATGTAAAAGCATGCGTCGAGGGCAACTACATAAGAAAATATTAATTGCGCTACTCATGTTACACATTGCCACACACACCGGAGTGAAAGCAATAATTCTAGGCCCATTATTCATGTTTACTTTTATGTTTACATAAATATGGATATCACAGGCATTTCCAAAAAACAATATCCATGGAAAGTAGTAAACAATACATATACAAGTAGCAATTACATCGATGTATACCAAAAAGGTGCAAAAACAAAAACAAATACAAAACCCATGAAAAAGAGAGGCTGAATAAGATGGAGATGTAGATGCAAATAAGAGATAAATGTGCAAAAAGGGAATACCTATTAGTAAATCTTCCAGTAGTTCCATCCATTATTAAAAATAATCATGGAGTCAAGGGTGATGTAGTAAATGTGCTCCATAAGTTTAATAGCATCCATCCTCCTCAAAACTTGGGCCCAAGGGGTTTCTGAGGAGCACTCATTCAGGGTGTCGACCCATTGAGCTGCACTAAAAAATGTATGTAATAAATGCTCGGGGTGAGGGTGGGTGGAGTCTGGAATATGGAGTAAAAAGCAAACACATCTGAGGGGTTAGGGTGATAAGGGGGGATGCAATCAGGACTGTTTTGGAGGCATTTGCTGCCAAAAAGGGAATAGTTTTTACAGCTCCAGGAAATATGTACAAATGAGCCAAGTTTAAAGCAGCCCTAAAAGCTGGTGGAAGGGGGAAGGGGGGCAGAGGGGTTAAATGCATGTATTTAAAAGGGGGTCATGTATCATCTGGTATGCCATTTTTTACACTCTCTCTCAAGACCAACACAGAGGTAGTGCTTTTCTGAAGGTGGGCAAGCATATTAAGCCAATCCTAAGAGGATAGGGAAATTCCCAAGTCTGACTCCCCAAGAGACATGGAGGTCAATTTTTCCAGAAGAGGCAGATCATTAATCTCTTGGTTTAATAATGAGGCAACCCCTCAACTCCTAGGGTTAAAATATTTGATTTGGAGGTATATATATTGCACTGGAGAGTGAGGTGAATTGTTAAGCAAAAAAATCAAAAAAGAGGCAAAATCTGTGAAAGCTGTGTTTTTGGTTTTCTCCGAATTCTGTAGTTCCGGATCGGAACTTTGAATCCTGTGTCCAGATTTTACCAGGTACCTGCAGTCTGTCTGAGTGCACAGGTGCGCAGGGTCATTATATACTCAAGCCTGAGGATAGCACAGAGCTCCCAGCTTGGAGACAGCTCCCAGCATGTTAGACAGAAGGTCTTACTCAGGGGTAAGAGGAGCCACAGCCAGGAGCCAAGAAATGGGAGGTGTCACTCAGGGGTCAGAGGTGCTTCACCCAGCAACCAGGAGACAGGAGATCCCATTTCAGAAGTCAGGTTGGCTCCTATCGGGGTGTCAGAAGAACCCCTATCCAGAAGCAAGGATTGGGCTATGAAGGCTAAGAGACTGAAGTGGGCCAAAAGAGCAGGGCAACACAGTCAGAGGGACTGGTAGGAAGAGTAGTGGTGCTGCCAACAAGGAAGTCAGGTGGCTCTGTATATTTGTTTGTTCATATTGATGTGGAAAATCCCCTGCAAGAGCAAATGATATCTAATTATATATATAAATATATCAGTTTATTTTAGTAAAAGTGGGCTGCCATGCACTTAAATGCAGTTTTGGCTGCACAACTCATTGGTGCCTGCCACATGAGTATAAACTTTCCAATACCACAATGAGTCTGTTTGAAAAGCAAGAAAAATAGTATACTTTAAAAGAATCCAACAATAAAAATAATTTCTAGACTGAAAGGTTGGAGGAAAACCAGGGTCACCTAAATAAGAGGCAAAAGGGTGGATAGGGGAGGACAGATGATAAATGATTTTATAGCGGGCCCATGATCAGGCAATAACCAAGTTCCGGGGTTTAAGAATAGAAAGGCGCATTGATTTCCATCATAACAGATAGTTTAAGATAGTAAGGCATAATGGAGAAATGTTCAAAACAAAGCCTGGGAACATTATTGTAGGGTGTATTCCATTGTGCTAATTGGATTAATCTAGCTGCCTTGTAGTAGTGCCATAAATTGGGAAGCTCTAACCCACCAGTGGCTTGGGGTCTGTGTTGGAGAGATTTACTACACCTGGGTTTCCTCACTTGCCAGAGGAATCTGTTGAGTTCTGATTGAAGTTTATCAGCAATGGATTTAGGAATGTAAATGGATAAGGCTCTAAAAAAAGAAAAGTAATTTAGGTAAAACAGTCATTTTAAAGTTGTAATTCTGTCACAGAGAGGTATTGCTCCATTGGGAATGAAAATTGCCTGTAAGAGAGGAGATTAAGGAATCACTAAGATTTATCAGAATAGCAGAGCATTTAGACATGTTAACTCCTAGGCCAGAGAGATCACCAAACAGTTCTAGGGTAGAAAATAAATTAGGCAAAGATATAAGGGCATCAGTCAAAAATAATAACACATCATCAGCATATAAACTAAGTTTGAATTCTGCATAACCTTTGTTGTAAGTTAATATTAGTATTTTGTCTAATGGCACAGACAATGGGCTCAATCGCCAGGGCAAACAGAAGAGGGGATATAGGACACTCCTGCCTAGTGCATTCATGGTGAATTCTAAACTGCTTACCTCCAGCGTCGCCTATGGAAATATAGGATTCTGAAGTTTGTCGCCACTTCATGGCAACATACTTCAAGGTTTTGAAGTTTTTTTGAAATGTTTGGTATCTACAGTATATACCAAAAATTTAGTAATTTATTACATTTGTGTGTGTGACTTTAGTGTATTTTCTACTGAAAGTGTGCCTTTTCATAAACCTTTGCACTAATATGTGACAAAAAAAATGGAACTACTACTATTGTATTCTCTAGTGTGGCTGCTTTCAGAAAATATATAATTTTGGGGAGTTTTATATATTCTTCAGTCCTAAAATTACTTTTTAAACATGTATGCAAAAACCATAAAATTGCTCTGGCAGTGAAAGGGTTAATATGCATGCTATGAAATCCTCTGTAATATATAAAAATTAAATATCAAATATTGCTATTATAAGTAGAATGACATCCCCACAAACATCCATGTATTATCATTTATATTTTAAAATAAACCTGTATTGAGATAAATACGCTCTTATTGCTGTTTTGCACTCCTGTGACCCATTTTCAGCAGAAGTGAGTACAGGGTCTGCCTCATCACGACAATGGAAGTTTGGATCCACCAGGTCCCTGGACCGACACCTGGCTCAGCCTCTCAGCGAGGCTGCTGACAGTCTGCAGCTCTTTGCTCACAGAGCCACAGAGCTGTCAGAACCAAGCGATCTGCAGTGTTCAATCGCACGGTTCTCAGTGTAGAGGTGCTGGGGGGACAGATGCTGCATCCACATAAGTAAGTATGATACTGGAAAAAACCCAACCCCATTCTTATCTTTTAAAGTAAAACATGTCCCAGTAGCAGTATTGGCACCTCCCTCCCCCTAAATACTTACCTGAGTAGCAGTTATCTCCCCTTTTCCTGGCTCCTGCTGCTATCAATCAAATCCTGTGAACAGAGAGCGGGAGCAGGGCTGAGACATGCTGTGCATATCTATGGGCACACACAGTCTGGCTGTGGACCAAGCACACACGTCTGCCCCCAGAGCAAGTGCTTGCTATGGGGACAGACACAGAAGAGGAGGAATGGAGAGAGGCAGCAGGGGACCCCAGAAGAGGAGATTTAAGGCTGCTCTGTGCAATACCATGTCCAATACTAGAGCAGGTAGGCATAACATGCTATTTTAATTAAAAAATTGATCCTTTGCAACTACTTTAATGGTTTCTAAGTCACTCAAAAAATGTGTACAAATTGTGTATTCTGACATCTCTCTGACTTCACGTGCTGCATGCTTGATTTGGGTAGGAAATGCAAAAAGCGTTAAAGCCAGTGACAGGCAGACAACTATCATTTTTAGAAGGATCTCAGTGAAACAGTAGCCATATTCCCTAGTACAGGTTTACCTTAACACCTCTGTATATAACTGTCCACAAACTTTTGATGACATAGCATAATGCAGGAAACAATTATAGCAATTGATCATAGAGTCAGCAATTTTGAATACTGTATATATACATAAATAAGAAATGGACTGCACAGAGTATTCACAGATGAAATGTACTTTTGTATTTCATTTTGTTGTATTTGATTTACTATGTACATATTATCAGCTTAGATGTGAACTTATATTATTATTATTATTATTATTATTATAAATAATACATGGATGAGATGTCATACTGGCATCGTAGTAACATGTTTTCTTACATTATATTTTATTACATTTCATATAAAGTAGATGTAAATATATTACATTATCTTTAACATGTTAATGAAATTTAAAAAGCCATGTAAACCTTCTAAATCTACAACTTTCATTAAAATAATAACTGGTGATCCTGCCATAAAGGTCCTTCTTATGGTACTTCCTGTTACAGGGTCTCTCAACTGCTCTTCTGCATTGTCAGCCTGTCACATGTTATTCCAGTATAGACTATAAGCAGACATGCTGAAGTTCAATGTTCCACCCTGTGACACTTTAGAAAGGCCATCCAGACAGCTGCTTAAAGTGGTTGTAAACCTTTTTACACCAGTTTTACCTACAGGTAAGCCTATAATAAGGCTTACCTGTAGGTACTGTGAATATCTCCTAAACTTGCACAGTGTAGGAGACAGTCACTGTATCCGCATGTGCCTGCTGGTGCCGTTGCTTCAGGGCCAGTGCCGTGACCGGTGGCTCATACAGATTCCATGAATATCTCCTAAACTGTGACATGACGTAACTGTGATGACCGTGAAATCATCGTGGCTCTGGCCAATCCCAACGCCGGAGCCCGCACACCTGAAAATAACTCCGGGAGACATGTTGCCGATCACAGCGGTGTTTAGGGACTGCTGCAACAGCTTCGATCTAGGGTAAGTATTTCATAATGAGCTAGTATGCGATGCATACTAGCTCATTATGCCTTTGTCTTGCAGGGTTTTTTTTGTTTTGTTTTATAGGTTTACAAACACTTTAAGTAAGTGCACATAAATGGAAAGTTGTTGCAAAAAGGTCACAGGAGATCATCAGCACTGAGGTACAAAAAAGTATAAAAAAGGATGAAAACAGTAAAAAAGGCACATTTTTATGATACACATTGCTTTAGCAAACCAAATGGTGTCCAATTAGGGCTTACATCTACTCCCAATTTCATTGCAATTCAGAATATCTGGTGTAGGAGTAATATAGTAATAAGAAATGTCTAGTGCCAGAGGTAGAGGTACACAGGTAAAGAGACAGAACTACTGTCTCAGAATCTATGCTGAAAAGAGATTAAGAAAACAGAATGAACATAGGAAGGAAAAATAATCTGCTGAATGGGTGTTTACAAATGTAGGTGAATAGGTGTATTTTAGGTTTCTTTTTTCTGAAGGATTTTTGAGAGGATTATAAAATACTATTGAACTATCAGAATCTCTGTACACAAGCCAGCAGGACCAGGTTTGAATTAGTGTCTCAAACCAACTGTTATCTGATTATATCAGATACTTCATTCTCATTCCTTTAATAAATGTATCTGCCCAGCCATGGAAACATTGTAGTATTTTTCAGTGTCTACTGATTATATGTTTAGTTGCAGTGAGTCTGTATCTGAGAAGACATTTTTCATTAAAAGAATAGATCATAGGAGCAATGACAGAAGTACAATTTTAATAGAACCAAATTCATTTTTCTTTCCATATCAAACATGTTATCTCTGAAGTCGTAAAGTATTGTATTGTGTTAGCCATCAATTAATGCAGAAAGCTTGACGCTTAAGTGATATCCTTTATTGGCTAATGCAAATTATTAAATATTCAAGCTTTTGAGATTTATTAGATCTCTTTATCGGGTTTTATACAATTCCCATTGTATACAGCCTGACAAAGGCATCTAAGTAATCCTGAAAGCTTGCATCTTTACTAAAACTCCAAACGTTCTTGAAAAATGTTATCTAAAATCCCCTCACAATTCCTCCACATCACCTATGGGTGTTATTACACCTTCATCAAATGTTTACAATATCTAATGGATGCTGGAAAGATACCCATACTGCCTGATGATTTTTCTTAGTTTTCTCCTGAGCATAACTAACAAATAAAGCTTTTCGGTAAAAACAAAATGTTTCTTCCATTCTCTTAAAAGGCTCTCCTTGGGTGGCAGCAACCAACAACAACATTGTGTTCCTAATATTTTTTTCTTGAAGTGGAGGAACTATAACTATTCTTAAAAATGTTCCCTCCCTTTCCTCCTACCTATCCCACCCAACCTGTATATAAAAGATGTGTGTGCTTAGCTATTTTTAGCCTGCTCCGGCCCAGTCATGTGATCTGGTTGTTCTGACTCTCCTGTGTCAGTGAGCCTCTGCTGCAGGGGAAAGAAGGGAGCACCGACACCAGCTGGGCCATGGGAGTCTATGCATGATACTGTGGCTCCAAGAATTCATAAGTGTTGTCAAATACACACAACTGTGGCTTATTGAAAATAGGTATGTAGTCAGATCTTTTTTATTCAGGATAGACAGGATTAGTAAGAGGAGGCAGTGGGAACATTTTTAAGAATAGCTATAATTAAAGATTTCTTTCAGCCTTGCGCCCCCACCCCCTCGGGGTTCACCATCTTTTTTTAGTCTTTTGCATATGAAGATGTGCGGAAGGGCTCTGCCACACATATGCACAAACAGGGTTTTTTTGGGGGCATGCACAGACATTCCCAGTGTTGGGAATTTCACACTGGTGCCATCTTGCCTTATGTGTGGAAACCCACCCATGCACAGTACAGCTGGTCTCTAGTGGGACCTGAAATCTTAAGGCACATCTGCACATGCAATGACTCTGGGGCCAAACATCATTCTCACCTAAGTGCTGTGTTGCAGAGCAAAAACACAATAAAGTTAAAAAATAAACCAAAGATGAGAGAGGGAGGGGGAAAAGTTCTTCTTTGGGGCGAAAGTCTGCTTTAAATACATAGGGTGTTAAACAGCTGAATACATTCATACTGTAAACTAGGATCAACAGAAAAAGAGTGAGTTTATTGATTGGTTCATGGAGGTGGGATTGCAGAGCAAAAGATCATTGGTATGCATATATTATGTAAATGTTTGCTGTCTCTTCCCTTGATTAGAGTAATTTTGCCTGACGGAAATAGCTAAATGTCTAATGGCTAGGTCATAATTGAAAGCAGAAAGAGGGTTCACAAATGAGTCCATGTTGAGTATAAAAGGTAAAAGTAATCATACTCGAGAAGTATGGTTTGTATAGAGGGCCATCATTCTAAAAAGCAGGTGTTACCAAAGTCCAAACTCTGAAAAACTGATTATTAGCAAAAAGCACATGGAAACCGAATCTTTGTATGAAGAGGTTTAAATGATTTCTTTTAAAGTGGTTTTAAAACTCAGACATGAAATATGAACAAAGCATATCCCTCTATTGTGTGTACTGGTCTCACTTAAAGTACCACTAAACTCACATCATAAAAAAACTATCAATAAATGCTGCATAACATGCTGTTCATACTCTCAGTCACTAAGATATTTGTTTTCTGTATTCTGCAAAAAAACTGGACACCTTCTCTTCATGTCCTCAATTCAGCTAGGGATTTTGCAGCTGTGGTGGCAGCACTGCACATGATCAGTTTCCCCTGAGCATTTCCTCCCTATCACATGTGAGTTCTCACACATGTGGGCATATACACAATGGTAAATGACAGCCCACTCCCTCCCTCCATGCTCGCTAATCAGCTAAATACAATGGGGATGGGATATTATATGTAGATTAATGGAGGCTTCATCTCCCTCTTTTTGGGGGCTGGAGGGGTGTGACACAGCCTGCGACTGCCAGATATCTGGCCACACTATGTTATTTCTACACAATAACAAATATTTCATTTCAAACATATATTTGTATGCCAATTTAAAACAGTTTATTGATATTGTGTATTTATTTTTACTCTGTATTCCTGTATTATCCTCCTACTATGGGTGCTAGGATATACATAATGTAGTTAGATTAGTGTAATTTGATTCCCTGCCTAATGGGGGAGCTAAGAGGCAAATTTATCACCAGCATTTTGCCTAACAGAGTGTTGAAACATATTCATCTGGACTGCTCTTGATGTTCTGGTGCTGTTAAGTTTTCCTGGGCTCCACCTGATTTCTGGAAATCACTAGAGCTTTCCAGAGCATAGGTGGGATCCAGGCAAATAAACAGCATGAATATAAATGTTCCTCTGGCCAATTACAGGGGAGTATGCTCCTGAGCATGCTGGGTGCTGGCATTTATCTCCTGTAAACCCATGAGCTTGGGGTCCTTCCCACAGTGGATTGCACCAGCCAGGGTTGAGGCAGGCTTGCTTTCCCTGGCACCTGCTTCCAAGAGACCTCAGGTGGGTGACCTGAGGACCTGTAGGTGGAGCTGAAGGGTGGCCCTTGTTCTCCTAAGCTGCCTGAAGGAGAAGTTCACTGAGGATCCATCTGGTATCACTGAGAGAGGCTGCTGGTTGCTTTACAAAGGCCTATGAGTACAGACATCTGTGGGATCTCAGGGAGTAGTGCTGTTAACCCCCTCTGCTGTTCTCTAGTCAGATAAAGGGCCCAGCTAAAGAGATAACTGGCTAGTGATCCGAAGAGCTCTGTCTACCTGCCACCTACTGCAAGGAACTGTACTCAAACTTCTACACTGAACTGAGATGAAAGCATCAAACCTGGACTTTGTAGGCACACCTGTACACAATTTAGATTAAAAATATGTTATTACAGCACTTAAGACATATGACAAACAATAAGTTTAACACCACATTAATGTATACTGCCTATAAGAAAAAGTATGTACCACTTTGTCATCAAACTTCTGCACTACATCAAAAGCATAAACGTGGAACCTAGTATATACGGTATAGTTGATTCCAGAGTGCTTGATGTACTGTCAATATGTGGTATACTGTATCTTGACTTACTCTACATGTTGTGCGCCGAGCAATTCCTCAGGAGCATAAGACTGCTATTATGCGTGAGAGAGATAAGCATCATGTAAGTAATTTATATGAAATATGTACATATCGAAAATATCACATATGTATAGAATTCCAATTGTCTAACATCCATAGAAACAGTGACCTGGGTGTCCAACCCTGGTAGGAGGAGCAAACCATAATTTATGGGGGCGTGTATAACATTATATTTAACAGGGTGGTGCTATGCATATTTACAATTGTACAGAAACAAGATGCCCCAAAGACTGCAAAGTCTGGCCAAACTTGCTGGTGAGCACCAAAAAACAGAGCAAAAGGACATAGAAGAAGCACAGATACTATATATATGTATTGGCAAAGATAACAGAGCCACATTTACTGTATAATCATTAAGCCAATAATTGATTAAAAACAAGCAAAGTAGGTGGTTGTTGAAAACCAAGGAGACCCCTCAAAGAGGTGTATGCTGGAATAAAGCTCTATAAAACAGCAACAGTATCTCACAAAAGTGGATTCAAAAAGTGCACATAGGAAGTGGGTTAAAGGCTTCCAAAGGGTCATCCTGAGATGTGGGTCCGGGAGCTTTGGTATCTGGGACTGCCAGGGATAAAGAAACCGTTGGTACATGCAGTCATATCTCTTGAGGTGGGGGCCTGGAGTGAACATAGTTCAGAGGGAGTTGGTATAGAGGGTGGTGGCTATGGGCATAGGGTTAACAGTTAAGATTGAGGGTTGGAGGGGGGGCTCTTCAGTAGCCGAAGACTGGTGATGACATCAAGTCACTGAGGTACAGTGGCAAGCAAATGAGATGTGGAGAGAAGCGTGCCAAAGGCCAGAGTTCGTGCCTGCTAGTGTACTCCAGGGTGAGGGAGTGTAGTTAAAGGAAGTTAGTGCCATACCTCAGTCCATGGGATCCAGGTTATCTGTTGCAGCGGGGGTGAATCTACCCCTTTTGTGGAGATTGCGGTCATCGCTGGCAGAGGTGGAGGGTTGGTTCTTTTGCGGAGATAAGGAGATCGAGCGACGCCTGTTGCGTTGGTCCTTCTGGCTGGAGCCTGGTGGGGAGAGATTCAAATCCTGGAGGAGAGAACAAAGGTCAGCCTGTGTTTTACATAGGTGTTTGCGGCCATTATAAGTGAATTTGATGGAAAATGGGAAGCCCCAAGTGTAAGCCTGACTCCATACCGTGATTGAAGGAAATTGATGTGAGGGAGTGGGACCTCATGTGATCGTCCGTGCTTGAGACCGGAAACCGTGCGAAGAGAGGTGTAGAGTAAACGAACGGTGACATGGAGTCACTGAACTACAGTAGTGGTCAGAAGCCGATGACTTCTCGGGGGGGAGGTTGGGAGTTAGAATTGACAATTGGGATACGGGTATCGGTGGTGGGAGATATGGTTGAGGGAGACTTGGACAGAGAATATGTGTA
>BLSH010418074.1:113705-135057 GCA_018402905.1 Glandirana rugosa | reverse complement strand
TAAAAAAAAAAAAAAAAAAAAATTAAAAAAAAAAAAAAGGAAATCTTTTTCAAAAGGAAAAAAAAAAAAAATTAAAAAAAAAAAAAAAAAAAAATGAATGACTATTGCCCCTAAATGTAACAATTTAACAAGTCTGCAACAGCAGACTGTTGAAATTACAGAATCATCCTGACCTACAGATCAAATTGGCTGACAAAGGGGTAATATTGTCCTCATGACTAAAGCTAACCATGCAACAATGTGTATGGATATTCTTTTCAATAAACATTGGTACCTTTGGATTTCTATTTCTCTGACTTCTTTTTTTTTATAACATTAATCTTTATTAGGATCAAAAGGTAAGTGCAGAGGTTAATGGCACATAGTAGCTAAAACAAGTTAGCATTAGCATATAAAATAGTTAGTAGATATATGCAATACATGGATCTGCAAAGTAGAATTTTGACACAAACTCACAACAGTTCAGGGGGGGGGGGGGGGGGGTAAGGCGAGTGCCATAATAAGTCACTGATAGTCATTACATATACCCCATTAGCAAAGAGGTGCATCCAATCATCGCAGCAGGTTTGGCGTTTCAGTAGCAGAGGGCGGTAATTGCACAAGTATATTTATCTGATTATCATATAGAAAAGAAAATAGAACAGAAAGGGAAAGGATAGTAAAGAGTCGAGAGTAGTAGCTGCCCTTCATAGGTTATGATCAGCTGTCGTCAAGATGACGCACACAAAGCACTGTTAGTTGGGAGATATATATCAGGCTATATTATGTGGTTCACTCCATGACCAGGGGCTCATATTCTTTAGAGTATTTAAACATGAGCCAGGGTCGCCACATAATGTGGAATCTCTTGTTCATCAGCTTGTGCCAGAGTCTCCTCCATTTCACAAATGTCCGACACCTTACTTAGACAATCTTTTACAGATGGGACCCTAGGGGATTTCCACACAGTCGGAATCAAAGATTTTGCAGCGTTAAATAGATGCTTCATTAGGGATCTTTTGTATTTCTTGAGAGGAAAATTGGAAATGTGCAGCAAACAGCATTCCACATTGAGAATGAGTTTCGTCTCAGTTATTCTGATAATTAGTGCTTTGACTTTGTCCCAGAAGAGTTTAATTGATGGACAATGCCACCATATGTGAAGCAGAGTACCTTCCTCCTTTTGGCATCACTAACATCTGTCAGGCATTTGTGAATTCCACTTATGAGTTTTTGAAGGGGTGATATACCAACGTGTTAAGAGCTTATAAGAAGTCTCTTGCATTTTGGTGCTTATGGAGCATTTGTGAGACAGAATACACGTATTACTCCATTGTTTGTCTGATATGTTCACCTGTAACTCCTCAGACCATTTCCTCCTGAGTCTATCCGTATCCTGATGTTTCGCAAATTGTAACCATGAGTAAACTACTGATGTCGCTTTATTGAATTGTTCACCTGTGTGACACACCGATTCCAGATTTGTCAATTGCCCGTTAAAGTCTTTTAGCCTTGAGTGCCTGGTTAGGTAGTTGCGGGCCTGAAAATAGGGCCAGTGGTGAAGAAGTGGGAGGTTGTTGTCTGTTTTAAGAGTGGAGAGGTCTTTGAATTTACTTCTATGGAAGCAGTCTCTTGCCAAAAGCGGTATATTTGAGTGAACAGGTTGGTAGATCCCATTTCCCACCCCAAGAATGAAATCTGGGTTATCTCTTATTGGGGTAATGGAGCTTAGTGCCATGGTTATCTCTGGGTTCTGAGCTATTTTATGAAATAATGCCAATGTGGTGCCCATCAGGGGGTGATTTTTTAAAGTTTGAGGGTATTTGGTCCAGGGAATCCACGGTGAGAAGGGGAGGGGTATAGGACTTAGGTTGGAGTCTAATTAAACCCAATCCTTAGTTTCTTTGTGACAATGCCAGTCTATTATTTTAGTAACGTGTGCCGCCATGTGATAGTTCCTAAAATTTGGCAAACCCATCCCTCCCGATTCTTTAGAGATGGATAGGAGGGAAATTCTAAGTCTAGGTTTCTTATGTGTCCACAGGAAACCCAGAAGCATGGACTGTAAGGCTTTGGAAAAGCTTAGTGGTATTCTAATCGGTAGGGTGCGCATAAGGTAGAGAAGCCTCGGTAGAATAGTCATCTTGACTATTGCTGCCCTGCCGAACCAAGAGAAGAGTCTCGAGTCCCAGTGACGAAAATCCCTCTCCATGGTTTTAATCATGGGTGTGAAATTATTTTCAAAAATTGAAGATATCTTTGGGGTCAGCCATACGCCTAAATATTTCAGTGTCCGGGAATCCCACTTAAATGGCAAAGTTTAAATTGTCTCAGTCAAGATATTGGTTGGTAGGGATAGATTCACGGCTTCGGATTTTGAGTAGTTAATCCTTAAGTTTGAAATGTATCCATATTGTGTGGATGCCTATATGAGGTTGGGTAGAGTGGTATGTGGTTGGGTCAGAAAAAAACTATTGATCATCTGCATATGCAGCCGTTTTGAAATCTCTGTCTGACACCCGGAAGCCTTTGATCGAGGGGTTATTGTTAACTGTTCTAATGAAAGGTTCCAAAGTTAGGATGAACAGCAGAGGCGATAAAGGGGACCCCTGCCTTGTTCCATTAGAAATAAGGACCTTCTCCAAGAGGGATCCATTAATTTTTAACCTTGCTGTCGGTTTTTGGTATAAAGCCGAGATCCAGGACAACATGTGAGATCCTAGTCCTATATGGTGGCATGTGGCCTGCATATAGTCCCACGCTACTCGGTCGAAGGCCTTCTCTGCGTTCATAGACAGGAGAAGGCCTCTGATTTTCTGTGAGTGGGCTGCATTGATCAGAAGGAGAGCCTTTGTGACATTATCTTTGCCTCCCTGCCAGGCTTAAAGCCCACCTGATCAGGGCCCACAATATCTTGCAGGAAGGGTCGCACTCTCGTGGCCAGAATCTTTGCGAACAGTTTCACATCCAAATTTAATAATGAGATGGGGCGGTAGCTGGAGCAATCTGGGGGGTCTTTTTTGGGCTTGGGAACAACCGTGATATGTGCTGATAGGAACTCTGGCGTGACTTTTCATGGCAAGGACAGAGAGGGCCTCAGTCAGTGGGCCTATCAGAATATTTTCAAATGTTTTGTAGTAGATGGATGTAAGTCCATCCAGACCTGGGCTTTTCCCGGGTTTTAACCCCCAATTGCCTTTACCAATTCCATTTCCCCTATAGGTTCTTCTAAAAATGAGCCATCTGCTTCTTTCAGGGATGGTAGACCGCTGTTATTCAGGTATTCCCGGATAAATTTGGTTCTGTCTCCCTCCAGCCCTGCGGGTCTGTGTTGTTGGGGCAGGTTATATAATTTAGTATAGAAGCCATGGAAGTTGTTTGCAATTGCTTCCGTAGTGACATTCAACATACCATTTTGACATCTAATGCCCTTTATATGCATGTTTGAGTTTGAGTTTCTCAGCGCCCTGGCCAGTAACCTGCCTGATTTGTTGCCTGACTCATAGTAATGTTTTTTTCTGAAAAAAAGGATATGTTTTGTCTTGGTCTCTAGTATCTGTTGTAAGAGGCTCCTTGTGTCTAAGAGGTCCCTTGCTGCTTGAACAGTTAGAGTTTGCTTATTCAATGACTCCAGTTCATAAATGCTTTGTGTTAATTGTATTATTTCTTTTTCCTTTTCTCGTTTACATTTTGCACCCATTTTAATCAAATCCCCCCTAATGGAACACTTATGCACCTCCCATATCGTCAGGGGGCAATCTCTGGGTTGGTGTTCAGCTTAAAGTAGTCCATTAGAGATTCAGTGAGTTTTGGAAGCAATCTGTGGTCAGTCTGGAGGGAAGAATTGAGCATCCAAGTTGGTGTTCTTGGTGGGATGGTAGTCAAGTCCATTCTCAATGAGGTTGAGGAATGGTCAGAAATGGATTGTATTCCTATGTGCGCCTCCGATAGGAAAGCCAGATCCCTTTGGGTAACAAAAACATATTCTATGCGGGTGTATCAGTCATGTTGGGGTGAGAAAAAGGTGTAGTCACGCCCTTCAGGATTGAGAAGTCTCCAGGCGTCTATCAGGTGGCGTGACTGTATCAAAATCTTAAGCCTTTTAAACACTTCTCTTCAGGTGGATGTCTATTGACGTCCTGCCTTTGAGAAGGGATATCTGAATGGTGCCTGCAGCTACAGGCACCATTTAGAAATTTTTATTTTCTGCAGGTGATTCTGTTTCAGATAAAAGTGGTCTTAGCAGCGGATTCACCGTGAGATCACTTTTATCAGCGGTGGGAGAGGTGCACCCCCTCCCGTCGCTTTCTCGTCATCTCCGCCACTTACTGGACCCGCCGGCAGCGGCGGAGATGATCAGATCCGTCCCCCCCAGTGTCCGTGAGCCGAGGCCGCTCACTTGGCTCCATAATATGGCAGGGCAGAAATGACATCAGAAGTCATGTCCGCCCAACGGTCTTAAAGGGCCCATTTTTTTTGGGCTGTCATTTTTTTCAAATTTTTTTTTTTTTTTATATTTTACTGTAAATATGAGATCTGAGGGCTTTTTGACCCCAGATTTCATATTTAAGAGGACCTGACATGTTTTTTTTCTATTACAAGGAATGTTTACATTTCTTGTAATAGGAATAAAAGTGTTAATTTTTTTTTTTTTTTTTTAAAGAACGGTGTAAAAATAAAAAGCAAAATAAATAATTAAAAAAAAAATTAAAGCACTCCGTTCCACCGAGATCCCGCGCAGAAGGGAACGCATACGTAAGTCCCGCCCACGGGTGTTCAAACCACACATGTGAGAAGACCTGAAGACCTGTAGACAGAGCATGTACGTGATAAGTAAATAATGGATGTTACTGAATATCGGCTGCCTAGCCAAATAAACATGACAATGTACGCTGTGATCCTCTGCAACTGTGTTTTACATTATCTGGTCCCCCCTTTTTTTTTTGTATGTCAAAGGATATTCCTTTATGCTGTTGAGTGTATTGTACTGACTCTTGGCAAAATAAACATTTTTTGAATGGAAAAAAAAAATTGTGAATTGTTCGAGAAATAAACATTCACTATGGTTATGGGAGTGCTTCCATAGGTCCCTTTGAGGAACACAAATCTGCCCTCCGGGTCTAGTAATTGTTCCAGCAACTCAATGGGTGCCTCCTTGATAATTAAAATTGAGACACCCTTAGATTTAGAGAGGTTGTTAGTTGCATGGTAGGCTCTATCAAAAAAGGAATCGGTAAGTCTGGTGGGTTTGAAATGTGTTTCCTGCAGGAACACGAAGTGTGGCCTACCTATCTTTAATTCCCTCAGGAGAGTGAAATGTTTTTCAGGTAGGTTCAATCCCTTTATGTTGTGTGATATGACCGTGCAACATTTCCCCAGTGATGAGTATGCCATCTGGAGGACTCAGGAGGAATTGCGTTGATTTGGCTCTGGATAATAAAACTAAATAAATTCTGTCAGATTCTAGTAGAAATCAATCAATCAATACTCAGTATATGTACAGTGGTCAGCGATATAAAGAGAAACAGATAAAGGGGGAGAGGGAAACACAGAAAAAATAGTCAGAGAAAGAGAGATGAGATATCTAGAAGGAGAGGGGGTAGTAAACTTTCAGATAGAGATGCTATCTAGGAGGCTCTTAGATGGTGTGGCCTGCGCGAGCCAGACACACCCTGTGGGGTTGAAGGGAGGCGACAACTGGTATTCTATTGCCTCTCAGTAGTGAAGCTTATAATAATTCACTAACATGTTAAGGTATCTGAGTCATTAATAGCTCACACACAGCTCTATTAGTAACTCAAAAAAAAATAAAAAAACTGGATTAACCCCATTTCGTAGTGCACGTAGGTGGGGGGGTAAAAAATCAAAAGGGTTATTTAAACATAGTCATTTTGGGGTAGGTGCTCAGTCACAATAATGCTCCCCATTGATTTGCAGGTGAAACAGTAGAGGATTTGTGATCGGCAGAGTACCTATGGTATCAAAATGTCAGTGAGGGAACCAAATAGCAGATCATCAGATCTATGGAGCTATCCAGACATATTTGCAGTTGCAGCCCTGCAGGATAGGGTCCCTTCAATAAGTATACAGAGGCACTCCAAATATCAAAATAGCCTGTCTCCTCAGTTAAGTATGGTAAGAGCATACTAAGTAGCTATCCTAGCAGACTTGACAACTGAAGTGGTCTAGAACTAAACCTGTTTAAACTTCTAATGGCAAATATGCTGCAAAGCCAGACATATCTGAGTAGGTAAGGGGGTGATCTGAGTGTGATACTCCCCTACCTGTGTCCTCCGGTGCTGACTGTGAGCCCTCACTGTAATCATCCTCATGGCGTGCTGGCATCATCATGGATCCCCCCGTACTGTTACGGGCTGCCTGCTGTGTTTTGAATAAGTCTGAGATGTTCCACACTGCCAAAGTGGCTAAACCACGTCTAAGCTGGGTGTGCGGTGTGTTGTAATGCTGCTTGCCCATCATCTGAGGGTAGAAATGGAGTATTCAGCCGCCGAGCTGTGTGCTTGCTCTGGAGCTCTTTCAGTGTGCGTCGATTCTAGCCGTGCGCCAAGCCACGCCCCCTGGACTTCTATGCTTAAAACTGAATACCTTACAATTATCAATAATGCTTATCAAAAATGAATTATTGACCAAGATCTTTACAACTACTTGAATGTTAGCTCTCCGAGAGAGGTGACATTCTCTGCATTGCCTAAAGTTCACAAAACCCCCTTTCCCCTCCAGGAAGACCGATAGTGTCGGGGGATTGGGTCATGCCCCATGTCCTAGGGTTACCTTCTTAAACAAATATAGAACAAATTAACCTGAAAACCCAGCCATCAAGGTGCCATCATCCCTAATTAGATTGGAAACCACAAAGAACCCTCAAGGTGGGATTTTTGGAGGCACAAAACCAAAGGTAAATATATAAAAAAAAAATGTATTTGTACATAGAGGTTACGATGTTAAAAATAGGATTAAAACATCATGGACACTTATAAATTCAACATAGACGGAGACATATACTGTAGACAGCAAATTGGACCTAATTATGGACAGGACTAATGCATTTCGGTGCTGATCACCTTCATCAGAGGTATTGACTCGTACATAATTGAACGGTCTGATTCTGAAAAATGCAAACAAAATGTGAGATTTCAAACTGCTTGCAAAACTGGTAATTGTAAAACTTAGTGTGTATTGTTTGGGCCAACACCTTACGTACCATAGGATAAGTGTCCAAATAGCAAGGTATTAATGGAAAAATAATTTTAAAAATATGCATTGCGCGCTACACCATAGCAAACTGCGGGTCCCTTAGTCAAACCGCAACGCATCCTCCACAAAAGCTCCCGGTAAAACCCAGTGGGGGAAGGGGAGACCCGGGGCAGAGGCAAGGGTATCCTAAACAAAAAGATGTAGTGTCAAAACATAAGCCATATCTACATACTGAGCCAGAGATAAAGTTTTTTTTAAATACATAAATCAGATACCTGAAACAGGTGCAAGGTTGGTAATGACTGGCCTGCAGGAATATGGCGATGAGATCAGAGGATATGTCAAACACTTATAGAGGGGCCAGACAAGCCAAGCAGAGTGCTAAGAGGATGAAGTAACATATAAGTAATTCAATCTTCAGAAGATTTAGTATTAGTGTGTCATATAGAGGGAGTGTTTATCTCAAAGAAAGTTAGAATAATTACCTGTCTATTGGCTGCGAAAGGCATTAGCTGCACATGGAGAGTAATATGGTTAGGACTCCTATATGCTCTCTGCTGCTGAAATGTATAAAGGGAGTAATTCAAGGATAAGTACAAAGAAGTTGCTCACATATCATATTAGGATAGAATACATATAGCAACCGATCAAATACCTTAATCCGAAATAACAGCTTTTGAGCCACGCTATTCAAGGGTAATCACAAGCACGCCAGTGACGTGATAGCACATGTGGAGGATTTTTAAGGGCTGTGGCAACAGCCCTTGATTGCTCAGAAGAGATGGCCCAACCTATGGAACGCAAGACCCAATCCCCTGGGTGTTTACACAATGGGGCTTCCAACCGGGTGACGGGGGGCGTCACAAGTGGAACCGGAAGTGATGCCGCTGGTCACCAGGTTGCCGACGCATGTTCCCTCCTGGAACGCAAATAGGAAGTGGGTGGCGTCCTGGGCAGCCCGACACACCACCCACTGGATGGGGGAGTCCTATTGCTAGGGACTATCTGGCCCAACCTGGTGCCGCAATGCGGCATCAGAGCTCACCAAGGGGGGAGGAGTCGCCACCCAAGCCGGGTAGGCAGGTGGCTTGGGTGCGCCGGGTGGAGAGAGTTGCGGAACAGCAGGACAGGGGGCCCACAGGTGGGAGGAGCAGCAAATTGTGCTAAAGTATCTCAAAGGAAAAATGACAAATAATGACACATTATCAAAAAAAGGAGGGAAACAGCTATAAGCAAAATTAATTAAACCAAGAGAACAGTCTTGTTATCATGGAAAGTTGGCCCAGCGGAGGAATGGCAAATGTTAAAGGAGACAGAAATCATGCCTCCATTTTGCATACCTCCACGCTAAATAAAAACCAGTTAAATTGCAGCGAATCGTCTCACATTTCAGTATCACATCATAATCATTTCATTATTTTGTAAATAACAGTTATCTCAAGAGAGACAAAGGGGAGAAGTTACACCAAAAAACCAAAACTGAAAATAAAAAAGAGGGAAAAAGAGGGGCAAAGTGTAGATGAGAACAAAAGGATACTCCTTGATGACATGTGAATGTCACTGTTCCCAGCCACCTGATACAAAACCCTCTAAAAAGGGTTTGTAAGAGATGGCTTTGTTTAGACCTGGGAAAATTGGGGTTTGCAGGAAATGTATCCAGCGTGTTTCATATTGTAGTAAGATCTTATTCCAGTCCCCCCCACGGGGGCTAGAATGGACTCGGTCCAAAATCAGGAACCTGACTTTGGGAAAGATACCACTATGTTTGTTGGCTACATGTCGACCTAGAGGGGGATCCCAATTGGCTGTTTTCATATGTAAAATGTGTCTGTAGGCCCTTTGCCAAAACTCTTGAATGGTTTTACCCACATAAAAGCAACTGCAGTCGCATAGGTGCAAAT
Source organism: Glandirana rugosa (assembly GCA_018402905.1). Classification (NCBI taxonomy): domain Eukaryota; kingdom Metazoa; phylum Chordata; class Amphibia; order Anura; family Ranidae; genus Glandirana; species Glandirana rugosa. The sequence goes on along the minus strand of BLSH010418074.1, from coordinate 125,962 downwards.
AGACCACCCCTCTGGTTTTACAATTGGCATAGTGTTTGAGTCTAAACTTTACCCCATTTGGTAGTGTGGGGTTGTGGGTAATGCACATGCATTGACAATACCCGCAGCCCCCACAGGTAAAAGGTACCCATGTATTTACAGGGATCCCCATTCGTGGCATTAAAGTCGCTGTGAACCAACTGGTCCTTAAGGGATGTAGCCCATCGAAAAGTAATTGCCGGTTGCTTGGTGATATATGAATTAATTTCAGGATTGGTCGTCAAAAGATGCCAATGTTTACACAGGATTTGTTGCAGCTCCGCGTGATGGTTGGAATATTTAGTGATGAAACGAATTTGATCTGAATCCTTATGGATAAGGTTGTGTCTCTCTTTCCTCCAGGCCCGATTGTAAGCTTTCTTTAGGCATTTTTTTGAGTATCCTTTTAGTAGAAGACGCTCTCTCTGGGCATTAGCCTCTATTTTAAACATTGTCTCATCCGTACAGTTACGTCTAATCCGTGAATATTTACTGTATGGAATTGATGCTATCAAAGGGGCCGGATGAGCACTGAAGGCATGTAAAATGTTGTTGCCAGCAGTTGGCTTATGGAAAAGAGAGGTACCAATTCTTCCTTCTTCATCTTTGTAAATGGTAATATCGAGGAACGATATCCTCTTGGCATCAAAGGACATGGTAAAGATCAAATTCATGGCATTCGAATTCAAGTGTTCCAAAAATTTCTTCAAAGAATCTATCGGACCATCCCATACCAAAAAAATGTCATTGATGTAGCGATACCACATCATGACATATTCCGCAAATCCTGCCATATCTTCAGTATCAAAAAATGCCTAAAGAAAGCTTACAATCGGGCCTGGAGGAAAGAGAGACACAACCTTACCCATTATAAAAAAAGAAAACTTTGATTTCAGATCAAATTAGTTTCATCACTGAATATTTCAACCAGCACAGGGAGCTGCGACGAATCCTGCGTAAACATTGGCATCCTTTGACAACCGATCCTGAAATTAATTCATATATCACTAAGCAACCGGCAATTACTTTTCAACGGGCTACATCCCTTAAGGACCAGTTGGTTCACAGCGACTTTAATGCCACGAATGGGGATCCCTGTAAATACATGGGTACTTTTACCTGTGGGGGTTGCGGGTATTGTCAATACATGTGCACTACCCGCAACCCCACACTACCAAATGGGGTAAAGTTTCGACCCAAACACTATACCAATTGTAAAATCAGAGGGGTGGTCTATTTGCTCCTATGCGACTGCGGTTGCTTTTATGTGGGTAAAACCATTCGAGAGTTTTGGCAAAGGGCCTACAGACACATTTTACATATGAAAACAGCCAATTGGGATCCCCCTCTAGGTCGACATGTAGCCAACAAACATAGTGGTATCTTTCCCAAAGTCAGGTTCCTGATTTTGGACCAAGTCCATTCCAGCCCCCATGGGGGGACTGGAATAAGTTCTTACTACAATCTGAAACACGCTGGATACATTTCCTGCAAGCCACAATTTTCCCAGGTCTAAATGAAGCCATCTCTTTCAAGCTCTTTTTAGAGGGTTTTGTATCAGGTGGCTGGGAACAGTGATATTCACATGTCATCAAGGAGTATCCTTTTGTTCTCATCTACACTTTGCCCCTCTTTTTCCCTCTTTTTTATTTTTTATTTTTTTTCAGTTTTGGTTTTTGGTGTAACATCACCCCCTTGTCTCTCTTGAGATAACTGCTATTTACAAAATAATGAAATGATTAAATGAATTAAATGATTTTGATCACTGCAATTTAACTGGTTTTTATTTAGTGTGGAGGTATGCAAAATGGAGGCATGATTTCTGTCTCCTTTAACATTTGCCATTCCTCTGCTGGGCCAACTTTCCATGATAACAAGACTGTTCTCTTGGTTTAATTTATTTTGTTTATAGTAGTTTCCCTCTTTTTTTGATAATGTGTCATTATTTGTCGTTTTTCCTTTGAGATACTTTAGCGCAATTTGCTGCTCCTTCCACCTGTGGACCCCCTGTCCTGCTGTTCCGCAGCTCTCTCCACCTGGCGCACCCAAGCCACCTGCCTACGCGGCTTGGGTGGCGACTCCTCCCCCCTTAGTGAGCTCTGATGCCGCGTTGCGGCACCGGATTGGACCAGATGGTCCCTAGCGATAAGACTCCCTCCAGTGGGTGGTGTGTCGGGCCGCCCAGGATGCCACCCACTTCCTATTTACGTTCCAGGAGGGAATGTGCATCGGCAACCTGGTGACCAGTGGCGTCACTCCCGGTTCCACTTGTGATGCCCCCTGTCACCCGGTTGGAAGCCCCATTGTGTAAACACCCAGGGGATTGGGTCTTACGTTCCATGGGTTGGGCCATCTCTTCTGACCAATCAAGGGCTGTTGCCACAGCCCTTAAAAATTCTCCACGTGTGCTATCACGTCACTGGAGTGCTTGTGAATATCCTTGAATGGCATGGCTCAAAAGCTATTATTTCGGATTAAGGTATTTGATCAGTTGCTATATGTATTCTATCTTAATATGATATGTGGGCAACTTCTTTGTACTTATCCTTGCATTATTCCTTTATACATTTCAGCAGCGGAGAGCATATAGGAGTCCTAACCATATTACTCTCCATGTGTGGCTAATGCCTTACGCAGCCTATAGACAGGTAATTATTCTAACTTTCTTTGAGATAAACACTCCCTCTATATGACACACTAATACTGAATCTTCTGAAGATTGAATTACTTATATGTTACTTCATCCTCTTAGCAATCTGCTTGGCTTGTCTGGCCCCTCTATAAGTGTTTGACATATCCTCTGATCTCATCACCATATTCCTGCACGCCAGTCGTTACCGACCTTGCACCTGTTTCAGGTATCTGATTTATGTATTTAAAAAAAACTTTATCTCTGGCTCAGTATGTAGATATGGCTTATGTTTTGATACTATATCTTTTTGTTTAGGATACCCTTGTCTCTGCCCCGGGTCCCCCTTCCCCCACTGGGTGTTACCGGGAGCTGTTGTGGAGGATGCTTTGTGGTTTGACTACGGGACCCGTAGTTTGCTATGGTGTAGTGCACAATACATATTTTTTTAATTATTTTTCCATTAATACCTATTTGGACACTTATCCTATGGTACGTAAGGTGTTGGCCCAAACAATGCACACTAAGTTTTACAATTACCAGTTTTGCAAGCAGTTTGAAATCTCACATTTTGTCTGCATTTTTCAGAATCAGACTGTTCAATACCTCTGATGAAGGTGATCGGCACTGAAATGCATTAGCCCTGTGCATAATTAGGTCCAATTTGCTGTCTACAGTATATGTCTCCGTCTGTGATGAATTTATAAGTGTCCATGATGTTTTAATCCTATTTTTAACATTGTAACCTCTATGTACAAATAAAATGTAGTTTTATATATTTACCTTTTGTTTTGTGCCTCCAAAAATCCCACCTTGAGGGTTCTTCGTGGTTACCTTCTTACACAAAAGACACGTAGGATCTTCTCAAACAAATCAAAGGATTGGTCACCACTCCCGATGCCCTACTCATGACTTTAGACGTGGAGGTCTTATACTCCAGCATCCCTCATGAGCAGGGCATTGAGACAGTCCATAATTTCTTACAGGAGCAAGATCATCAGTGGGGTTACTGTGAATTTATATTGGATCTTCTTCAATTCATGTTGACTTGTAACTGGTTTGCATTGAAAGGTTCCCACTACCTCCAGGTGCATGGGGTAGCCATGGACACTTACTGTGCACCTGCTTATGCCAACCTGTACCTGGGGGGGGGTGGGAATGATATCTATTTTCAGATGAATCGCATACACCTTTTATCAACCATGCATTGTGTTGGAGGCGATACATCAATTATATTTTTATTATCTGGTCAGTCACCGAAGACCTATTGTTGACCTTTGTTGACACCCTTAATCGAAATCAGTTCCATCATAAATTCACAGTAAATAGTGAAAACCAAATCACCTTTTTGGATTTGACGGTATACAAGGACCAGGACAATTGTTTAGCTACAACGTTATTCCGCCAAGAAACAGCTGCCAACACTTTGTTACATGCTGCTAGTGCATACCTTGAAGATTTTAAGACACAAGCTAACTCTCTTCAATCACGCCTTCTATCTAGGGGCTATAGTATATCCCTGTTACGCAGAGCCTACAATAAAGTATTACATCAAACCCGTAATACACTGCTTTTTAAAACTAAAACAGATAGGTCTAGACCTACAGTAAAATATATTACAAGATTCTCTGCTCAACATATGGATTTACGAAATATATTGACTAATCATTGGCCTCTATTACAGGAGGATCCAATCCTTAGCAAATATACCGGACAACGTCTTGAAATTGTATACAGATGGGCAAGGTCAATAAGAGACAAATTAGTGTCCAGCCACTACTCCCCTAAAGCCACTCTCCACCATTCTCGACAAGGGATACATACATGTGGGCATGTCCACAGGTTGGGCAGGCCTTCTACAGAGGCAGAATGGGGATCTGCCAATGTAAACACTGCAGATCCCAGTTCTGTTAGGGGACATGACAGTGATCTACTGGTCCCTGTCATCAGGAACAGTGAGATCTGGAGCAATCTGTGATTGCCCCCTAGAATTTAACCCCTTCCCTGCCAGTGACATTTATACAGTAATCAGTGTCTATGTTTAGCTCTGATCACTGTATAAATGTCATTGGTCCCCAAAAAGTGTCAGAAGCATCTGATCTGTCCACTGCAATGTCGCAGTCCCGATAAAAATTGCAGATCGCTGTCATTACTAGTAAAAAAATAAATCAGGGGCGTGGCCAGCAGCTCACGGCGGCGGACATGTCTGGGGATAGCTCCGACAAGCCAGAGAAAAAGCCAGAGCCATCCTAGTGAACAACGACCAGGTGAGACTGGAAACCCACTTTACCCACTCACCCGCATCACCGCCTACACGTTGAGTCTAAAATTGGGACGATCCGGCACCGAACGAGGAGTCCGGAGGGCCGTAATTGAGGCCGCGGGCTTCCTTCCGACTAGGCCGCGAAGGCCCCGGGCTAAAGTTCGGGACAGCGCCAGCATCCCACACACAAAAGGGGAGACAATTCCACCTACGGGCCCTAACTAACCCCAGTGAAGCCACCGATACCATCCAGGAAATGGCTGGTCAATACCAGGCGCAATCGCGACCTACTAAAGACGCCAGACGTCTTCAGCCCACCCTAAACGGAGGCCCCTCTATAGACACCCCTCTCAGATATCCTAGGCCTCACACTACGGCAGGTGGAGAGGCCGGAGAAACCCACCAGACCCCTCCATAAAAGCACCATAAGGCCTAGATAGGCCCGAAGCCGCGGTCTAGAGTAAACAGCTAAGAAAAAACGCCGCTTTCCAGCCTGCCTAAACAACTTCTCTACTGAGGCACACCATAAACTCCAGATCTCTCCCATTGAATCCTGATCAAAACTGAAACTGATTGAAACTGACCACTCCAAAACTCTAGAGATCCGAAAAATCTTTTAAATACTAAACCCAGACTGAACCACTCTCCACAACACCAAGCTCTGGCTCTATAGACCCAGGACATTTTCCAACAAGCCCATCACTATCTGCTGGGATCATAAAACTAATTGCAAACCCACCCTGTCTTGAACTGATTTGGCACACTACAACATTTAAACATCTTAAGGCCTCAAGTTTAATACTTTACAACAATTAAGACTGACAATAATATGGCATCCCCCTAAACTGGGGCACTGGGAAGCCACATAGCCCTATTACAATAGTTGGGACTAATAAACAAGATGGGCAAACCTCAAAAGACAAACCCACAACCAGGATCACAGACGAGATACCAACGTTCACTGGCTGGACCCTCAGGCCCTGATATTGCAGACATTTTCAAAAGCCAATCTCAGAAAAACAAAAACATGCCAGGACCTAAAAACCCCTCACAAGAATATACAGATGATGAGGATTTTGACGACGAATCCCTAGCAGCTTCAGACAGGACATCCAGAGCTATCGCCAATCATGACCAACCCCTGATGATAGGGGACATGACGGAAATAGCAGCTGACATTAAAAAATCCTTCTCTTCCGCAATCACAGACCTCAAAGCAGACATACTAGTCCTGACTGAACAATTAGCAACAAATGAAAAATCTGGGAAATAAAGAGATAAGGCGAATAAAAGGTTGGAACAAGTCACATCTACGCACTCAATACACCTCATTAACCTAAATAGGCAAATGGAAGACCTGGACAACAGGGGGAGGAGGAAGAACAAGGATAAGAGGCGTTCCTGAATCAATAAATTCAGAAGAAACAAAACCAGTTCTTACCTCCATATTTAATAATGTTCTCGAAAGACCCATCGATTTAACCATTGAATTCGAAAGAGCTCACAGAGCCCTAAGACCCAGGGGTCCAGACTCAGCACCCCCTAGAGACATTATCTGCTGCCTTAACCTTCCTAGCGGTATTCCCGAGTGTGGCTCGGGGAGGAATTTCAGCACCAAGAGCGGTAACCCCGAGCCACACTCGGGATTGCATCGCTGGATCCAGGCAATGTTTCTTACCTTGTCCCCTGGATCCAGCGATGTCCTCCCGCGGTGTCAGCGTGTCTCCCCGCGGCCAGATGACTCCTGTGTGCCGGGCTCCGTTCCCTGCGAGCGTCGCGTCGCACGGGGACGGAGACCGGCGGGAAATTCAAAAAGTAAAACACACAGTACACATACAGTACACTGTAATCTTATAGATTACATTACTGTATGAAAACATTTCACACCCCCTTTGTCCCTAGTGGTTTGCCCAGAGCCCTGCATGCACTTTTATATAATAAATGTCATTCTTTCTGCCAGGAAACTTGAGAATGTCCATAGCAACCAAAAAGTGTCCCTTTGTGTCAAAAGTGGTTTTTGATCAGCTAGAAAACACCGATAGTAAATAAGAATAATTTGCAGAATTGAGTGATACTGATTTTTGGGGAAATTTATCATCAGAAACTGAAAGTGACGATAGCGACAATTCTGCAACTGAGCTTATTTTTAGTTATTTATTATATTATAATTTATGATTTCATTTTTCAAACTTTTTCATACCCGGGATGTCTACTAGACTCTTGTTTGGACAGATTTAAGTGAGTTATTCCTAAGAATTACAGGCCTACAATATAAAACGCCAAATTTTCATGCAAAATAATTGTACCACTTTTGGAACAAAATTCCAGACAGAATCATACCGCCAGGGAGGTTAATAGTTTCCCACTTAAAGATGAGATTCTGACAAAAGCTAGACAAAACGATCAGATTCTCTTCAATGGAGCAAAAATCCAAATATAACAAAATCTGTCACCCATAACCCTAAAAAATAGGAGAGCAATAAAACCATTACTTGAAATTTTAAAAGAGAAAAAAATCCCATACAAATGGAAATTCCCATTTGCCGTCCAGGTCACCATAGATGGGAAACAAGTTCTCCTATGCACACCCAAGTATATCCCCTCTTTTTGTGCGGCCATTCACTGTGAAACACTAGATCTTCCCGAATGGTACCAAGAATTTTGCTTCCCACTCCAAACGACACAAGCGGACATACACCTGGAAACTCCCCCCACAAATCTCCTTACTCTAAAGGGGGCAAGAAGCAGAAACTCACTAATAGTCATATCGTTGGTACACCTGCACACAAACCACAAAGAACAAGACATAACAGATACTGAAAAACTTCTGGCAACCCTCCTCTCATTAGATGTCTTCAGGAACAGGCCTGTTCCCTCAATTACTTCATGACCCCACCGGGACTTCCTCTCACCCCACCCTTCAGTGTATGAACACACGGAAACTAACTAATCAACAATTAATAGCCAAGGAACATTGTCTTAATAAACTTCTTTTGAATACGGCTACACCCCGGCTACACGGCTACACCCGGCTACACGGTGAAGTGAGGAAAGAAAAGAGGAGAGATAAAAAAACGTTTTGATAAGATAACACGTATGTATGCATAACTATGTTCTGTACCCCTTCTTTCAGATCAGTTTTCTTCCTAGGGGCACAACTACACATGTGACCTCTCCTCCCATAAAGAACTTTTTTGAGAGTGCGACATCAAGAAAGGTGAGACCACAAACTTTTCACTTTAAAAGGGCATCAATTACAACTTAAAGCTGTGACCCCATACGAGAACTAAGACATCTAAACATCACATGTAGACTTCTCCAGACAGAAAGCTTTTATATTGTACACACTCTTCTCTAGATAGCATCGTTGGAGAAGCCTGACCCTGACCAAACCCGACCTGGGGCATACATATTGAATTCAAATTATAATCCAAATATAGAGAAACTCTTTTTTTTTTTTTTTTAATTGTTTATTTATGATATTTCAAAGTTGTACAATACAGAATATCAAAAGAGTTATCTGTGTTATATTGACAGTACAACATCTTTATTAAAAGATAACAAAACAGGAACAGAAAAGGAAGAAAGAATTAAATAAAAGGACCGGTATATATAAATGTCAAAGTCACAGTTGTTTCTCAGTTTTGCAGATTACTGTACCGGAAACTAAGATTTAAGGAAAAAAAAAAAAAAAAGAAAAACCAAAACACATAGCTGCTTTTAGATTTGAAAAATGGTAGTAACCAAGATAAAATGATTCAATAGAAAGTGAGGATCTTTGAACCGGGGTCAGCATCAGGAACCATAAAAAAGCATTCAGGTCAGTATAAATTCTTTAATATCAATTATGTTTAGTCTGAGAAGGCGTGGGAAGCGATTCCAAAGCGTATTGGGAGGCATCCCACACCTTCCAGACCCTATAAAAATGTTGCACAGAGTCATCCACCATGGCAGTCATATGCTCCATCCTTCGTATATCTGTCAAGATAGAAAGGAATTGTACAAAGGTCGGTGGTGTGGTAGAAAGCCAACAGCTAGGAAAAGCTCTTCTTGCTGCTAATAGAATGTAGGATGCTAGTTTCTTTGCTGCTTTTGGGATACCTGCAATTGAGAGTCCTAATAGATAGTGTATGGGATTTAATGGTATAGAGATGTTAAATAGTGTTTGTAGCACATCTTGGATCTGAATCCAGAATGGCTGGATAAAGGGACAATCCCAAAATATGTGCAAGTGGGTGCCTACAGCTATATTGCATCTCCAACATTGGTTGGAAGTCTCTGGATGTCGAGCGTGAAGAATGTCTGGGGTCCTATACCAAAAGAAAAGGATTTTAACCGCCGTTTCCTTCTGTAGTACACACCTAGAGACTTTAGATGTTGATTCCCAGATTTTCCCCCAGTCTATTAGTGAGATAGGTCGGCTCAATACATTCGCCCATTTCCTCATGTATTTATGACTGGTATCAGTCAATGGGATGTTTTCATGAAGTATTTTATATATAGACGAGATCTGCCGAGGTTCATATGGGCCTCTAGCACATAATAATTCAAAATCTGTGGGTCTCTCCAGAGAAAGGGATGTGGATATACTGGAAAAAAATGTTTAAATTGCAAATAGGAATAGGTGAGTGTGTCTGGGATCTCATGCTTGGATTGTAGGTCTGAAAAGGATAAGATTTCTTATGTCACTGGGTTTACAATATGGCGTAATTGGAATATTCCAGCTTTGGTCCAGGGTAGCATACGTTCATAGGATAAGCTATCTGGAATATCTGGGTTAAAGAGTATGTTCGTGAGCGGAGGGTGAGGGGATGAAAGGGAAAATTTTTCTACACATTTTTTCCAGATAGACAGGGTGAAGAGCATGGGTCCCAGGCAAAGTAATTTTAATTGAGGCATATATTTACTTTAGGAGGGCCAAAGCAAATAGCATAGATGTACAGGTATGGTAACACTCATTTCTATTTCGGCCCACTGGTTTGGGGCCATTCTGGACGTCCAGGAGGTTAATGCGAGTAAGTGTGAAGCGTAATAATATTTTATTAGGTCCGGTCCCCCCAGCCCTCCCCTGTGTTTTGGGGCCAAAACCACTGAGCCGACAATACGATGAGAACCATTGTTCCATATAAAGCGCATCCACCTCCTCTGAAGAGTTTTCAACTGTGTCAGTGGAACCGACACAGGGAGAGTTTCAAACAGGTATAATAGTTTAGGGAGGATAGACATTTTAAGAACATTAATTCTTCCGAGGAGAGAAAGTGGCAAGGAGGACCATTGGTTTAGTAAGCGATCAATTTCGGTGAATAGGGGTGGGAAGTTGGCCTGGAATAGTGTATGGTAGGAGGGGGTAAGATTTATACCTAGGTATTTGAGTGAATGGGTGCGCCACTGATAATTTAATTTTTCCTGTAAGGAGGCTAATTGGTTGATGGGTAGGGCTTCTGTCTTAGAAGAGTTGATTTGGAAACCGGAGATGGAGCTAAAGGATGTCAAGATTTTGTGTAAGGAGGAGAGGGATGTATGGGGATGCGTTAGGGTAAGCAAAATGTTGTCAGCAAATAGGGATAATTTATATTCCTTCTGTCGCAGTCGCACCCCCTGAATGTCTGGTTGGGATCTGATAGCAGACGCCAAAGGCTCCAGGCTAAGGATGAATAGTAGTGGCGACAGGGGGCAGCCCTGTCTGGTACCGTTGCTCAGGGAAAAAGACTGGGATCTGTAAGAGGACAGTTGTACTTGAGAGGTGGGTTTTGAATATAAGGCCCGTAGAACCTGTAAAGCCGTACCGGTGGAGGACTGCGAACATAAATGGCCAACTTAGACGATCGAAGGCTTTTTGGGCATCTAAACTCAGAACTACCGCAGAATGTTTGGTCTTTGTCAAAAGATCTATAAGATCTATTGCCCTTCTTGTGTTATCCCCGGCGTGCCTAGCCGGAACAAATCCCACTTGATCTTTATGTATTAGGTTTGGTAATAGTGGAGACAGTCTATTTGCCAATATTTTCGTGAATATTTTATAATCTGAGTTTAAAAGGGCTATCGGTCGGTAATTGTCAGGGGAGGTTGGGTCCTTACCCGGTTTCGGTATTACTGTAATAGATGCGTTTAGAAATTGATTGTGTGGAATGGTACCTTCTTGTAGGGACGTGAAAAGTTTCAACAGATGTGGGGCTAGAACTGGGAGGAATGTCTTATAGTAAGAATAAGGGAGTCCGTCAGGGCCTGGGGCTTTATGGGATGGCAAATGCTTTATTACATCTACCAATTCTTCATGTGTGATGGATGCGTTAATCTGAGAGCGTTGCTCGGGATTTATTTTAGGAAGCTGTAAAGAGTCAAAGAAGGAGTTGAATCTCTCTTGCGTAAATTTAAAGTTAGGGCCATTATTGAGACAATTGTAGAGGTTTTTGTAGTAAGTACCGAAGACCTGGGACATAGTTCGAGGGCAGTGGGTGGGGGTACCATCGGGTTGAATTAGATGATCAGGGATTGACATATGCAGTCGCGGTTTAAGCTTGTTGACAAGCATCCTATGAGGTTTATTAGCAAATTCATAGAACTTCTGCCTAGACCATAATAGTGATTTGGAAGTGTTGTTCATGTCTAATGTTTTGATATGGTTGCGTAACGCTACAACTTTTCTCAGGCGTCCTATGGTGGGGGCACAAAATAATTCCTTTTCAGCAGCCCTTAATTGTATCAAGAGTTCTTTTTTTAGCTTGTTGGAGTCACGTTTTAGACGTGAACCTATCGAAATACATTCTCCCCTGAAGAAAGATTTGTGAGCTTCCCATAGAGTGGAGACCTGTGCAACTGAACCTTCATTTGTTTGGAAGAACTCTGATAGCTTCTCTTGTAATTCCTCTTTAATATCTAGTGCCCTTAGGAGGGTTTCGTTTAGGCGCCAGTGACATGTTCTAGGTTTGGAAGTCAACATGGCAAGGTCAATGGTGATGGGTGCGTGGTCGGACCATGTGATGGGGTTTATCTCTGCAGAGATTATGTTGGGGAGCGTTGGTGCTGTGACAAAGAAATGGTCTAGTCTACAATATAATTTATGCGGGGGGGAATAAAATGTATATTGTTTGTGTGTAGGGTGACATACTCTCCATGCATCAAAAAGGTTGTGAGATCTGACCAACTTGCGAAATGATGTGGACAGTTTCTGAACCCGTGCTGGAGGGGTGGACTGAAAAAGTGCATATGTATCCCTACCTGGCGACATACATAAATTGAAATCTCCTCCCACAATCATAAAGGGTTGAGAGTGAGATTGCAATTTTTCAAAGACCTCCGTGAGGAACCCTATCTGACCTGAGTTAGGAGCATAAATATTTGCCAAAG
>BLSH010418074.1:63835-102517 GCA_018402905.1 Glandirana rugosa | reverse complement strand
CTCTCCTAGTACGAGACGAAGTCATACAGTGTCGTGTACAACTGTAAGTACCAAGGGAGTTATTAAACATCGAGGGGTCACGGCCATCGTGAGTACGTCGGGGTCTGGTACTGTGAAGGTGGTGGTACGACCTGACATCCGTTCTGTGTGAACAGAAATATGAGGAGTGGACCAACTGCGGGGTGTGCGAACTGTGGTAGACTTGGTTTACGCAAATAGAACCAGAATAGTCTAGTGTCCTGTACCAAGGTCATTAGGTACGGGAATCAGACGAACAGAAGAAGTTTGACAAACACCAGAAAGAACACGTAGTAGAAATCTTCTCCGAAGGAAGACCCTACGAGGTTGAAGGGGTGGGGATCAGCCTGTCAGTGCTCAGACCATACGCTGCACACTGCATCAAATTGGTCTGCATGGCTGTCATCCCAGAAGGAAGCCTCTTCTAAAGATGATGCACAAGAAAGACCACAAACAGTTTGAAGAAGACAAGCAGACTAAGGGCATGGATTACTGGAACCATGTCCTGTGATCTGATAAGACCAAGATAAACGCATTTGGTTCAGATGGTGTCAAGCGTGTGGGGCGTCAACCAGGTGAGGAGTATAAAGACAAGTGTGTCTTGCCTACAGTCCAGCATGGTGGTGGAAGTGTCATGGTCTGGGGCTGCATGAGTGCTACCGGCACTGGGGAGCTACAAATTATTGAGGGAACCATGAATGTCAACATGTGCTGTGACATACTGAAGCAGAGCATGATCCTCTCCCTTCGGAGATTGGGCCGCAGGACAGTATTCCAACATGATAACGACCCCCAAACACCTCCATGACAACCACTGCCTTTCTAAAGTAGCTGGAGCTAAAGGTGATGGACTGGCCAAGAATGTCTCCAGACCTAAACCCTATTGAGCACATGTGGGGCATCGTCAAATGAAAGGTGGAGAAGTGCAAGGTCTCTAACATCCACCAGCTCTGTGATGTCATCATGGGGGAGTGGAAAAGGACTCCAGTGGCAATCTGTGAAGCTCTGGTGAATGCCATGCCCAAGAGGGTTAAGGCAATGCTGGAAAATAATGGTGGCCACACAAAATATTGACACTTTGGGCCCAATTTGGACATTTTCACCTGGTGGTTTACTTGCTTTTTTTTCCAGCTGTTTAGACATTAATTGCTGTGTGTTGAGTTATTTTGAAGGGACAGCAAATGTACACTGTTATACAAGCTGTAAACTCACTACTTTACATTGTAGCAAAGTGTCATTTCTTCAGTGTTGTCACATGAAAAGATATAATAAAATATTTACAAAATGTGAGGGGCGTACTCATTTTTGTGAGATACTGTATATATATTGTGGGGGGTTAGCTCAATGGGAATCACCTTCCCTGGGAAAAAAAGTAGTCCAAATGGCAGGTTTTCTTAAAGTTTGACTTGTAGACTATAAACAAACAGAAAATAAATCCTTGCCATCCAGGCACTAACTAAACATTTTTAGTTTCCTAACTCGGGGTGAAGGGCTTCTCCCAGTCACCCACAAAACAAAGATAATGCAAACCTTTTGTTTCAGTCACAAAGCAAAGTACAGTTCATCAGCTCTCTCAGGTTTAATGGTTCTTGAGACCCAGGCCAGAGCAGTAATCGGATCCAGACCTGCTTCCTTTATACCACTTGTTTATGGACACAAGTGGACCGCAAAATCTGGTCCGGAATCCACCCTGCCAAGGACCGGATTCCACCTTAATTTCTTGCAAGTGAACGCATGCGAGGTGAAACATAACATCAGTTGATCAACTCGCTTTTCTTAAGGCCACACATTCCCCCTCTGCTCAAGCCCCTCTGCTCAAGTCCCTTCACATGTATTGTCACCCCCTGTCTCGCACAGGGGATAACAATACATGTGAAGATGTGCAACGGTTAAAAATTGTGGCCATTTAATGAAGAGTTTATTTCTCACAATGAAAATAATGTTTATATAACAGGGTGGAGATTAGTGGGTAGAGATTAATAAACAGTAATATCTAATCAACCTTTTTTTTTTCTTTTTTCTTTTTCTCCTAAATAAATACTCCATAGTTTCTGTGTCTTGGGTTGTATATATGTCTTATACTCTTTCATTCGAGATATATCTTTATCGGGTGTGCCGCCTTGTGCAATATATTGCACAGGGGATGGCAATACATGTGAAGATATGCAACGGTTAAAAATTGTGGCCACTCTAATGAAGAGTTTATTTATCTCTTACAATGGAAACAATGTTTATACAACAGGGTAGTAACACATGGATGATGGACTAACAGATAAAGATATAACAAAGAAGAGAGGTAGATACAAATGGAATATATTCACTTTGATATACTACCCTTAGAAATCGGGAAACATTTGTATAAAGTGCAATCTATTTGGGATATTTTTGTAATATTTTTGCAATGTATTTTTAATGTTTTTTAATATTTGTAACACATATATGCTAATACCTTGAAATACCTCCTAATACCTGAAAAAAAGAATGCTTTTGAAACAAAACTACCACCTATTCATTTCAGGAGTGATCCTTTGTATTAGATGCATCTGAGTGGTATCAATGCCAATTAACTAATTGGTATGCATACATATTTGTCCTTTTTTGTACAATGAAAATATGCTGTGAACAAGGCTGCTCCTAAGCCGAAATATGTAAGCCATTTTATGCTATTTGCTGTATTGTGATGGAATAAAAAGAAGATTGAACTGATGTCCAGCAGTGCCGGCTCATTTTTCTCTATTTGAGCAACTGTCCCAAACAGACAATTGATAAGGGAAAGAACATCTGCATTATTTTGGAGTTTCCCTGCTCTATATTCCTCTGTGAACCTAAATACTTGAAGAGCAAGGAACCACCTTGTCACCCAACTGTTTTTGTGTTATCACACATCCATTTAAGAGGGGTATGATCAGTGACTATTTTGAGTGGTCTCCACAACAGGTAATATTTCAGGGCATCTAAGGCCCATTTGATAGCTATACATTCCTTCTCAACAATGGCATCGTTTTTCTCATGTCTGTTGAGCTTTCTGCTAAGGTAAACCACAGGGTGATCCTCCCCGTCTCTGACTTGGGACAGTGCAGCACGCAGTCCCACATCAGAGGCATCTGTCTGCACCACAAACTCCTTTGTGAAATCTGGGGTCACAGGCACAGGTTGTGCACAAAGGGCTTGCTTTGACATTTGAAATGCCTTCTCTGCTTTAGGATTCCACTTAATCATGACCGACCCTCTACCCTTCATCAGATCCATCAGTGGGGCTGCAATGGTAACATTGGGTCTAACATGTCTGTAGTACCCTGTGATCTCAAGAAATGCATGAAGTTGCTTTTTATTTACAGGTTGGGGCCAATTTTGAACTGCCTCAATCTTATTGATCCGAGGCTTGATCAGCCTCCAACCAATAATGTAGCCAAGGTAGTTGGCCTCCTCCAAGCCTATGGCACACTTTTTGGGGATGGCAGTGAGTCCTGTTTTCCTAAGGGAATCTACTACTGCTTGCACCCAGGGCAAATGATATTTCCAATCTAGGCTGTGGATGACTACATTGTCCAAATAGGCGGCTGCGTATTGGTGATGTGGTCTTAAGGTCTTATCCATCATTCTCTGGAATGAGGCAGGAGCACTATGCAAGCCAAAAAGCACCCGCTTATACTGAAAGGACCCTTCGGGGGTAGTAAATGCAGTTTTCTCTTTTGCAGACTCCATTAGGGGTATCTGCCAATAACCTTTAGTCAAATCTAAATTAGTTATGTACCGGGCACCTCCAAATCTGTCAACAAGCTCGTCGACCCAAGGCATTGGGTACACATCGAATTTAGACACACTCTTCAACTTCCTGAAATCATTACAAAACCTTATAGTTTCATCTGGTTTAGGGACCAACACTATAGGACTTGACCAGTCACTGTGGGACTCCTCTATCACACCCAGCTCTAACATGTTCTTTATTTCATTTGCAACTGCTTTCTGCCTAGCCTCGGGTATTCTATAGTGCTTTACATATACGCGAACACCTGGTTCCGTAATTATGTCACGCTGTATACCTGTGGTCAGTCTGGGTAGGTGAGAGAAAAAGTCTCTATTCTTAGTCACAAATTCTTTAACGTCCTTCTGTTGGGCCCCTGACAAGGCTTCAGTTATGGGTACTTCAGGTGTCACAGGGCTGTATCCTTTTGGGGGGGTTGGCATTGCCAGTAAAGTCTCTCTGCCCTGCCAAGGCTTCAAGAGATTAATGTGATATATTTTCTTGGGTTTCCTTTTCCCTGGCTGGTAAACTTTGTAGTTTACCTCCCCAAATCTTTCCATAATTTCAAAGGGACCTTGCCACTTTGCTAGGAATTTACTCTCAATAGTGGGGACTAGTACCAGCACTCTATCACCAGGGTTGAAGATCTGGGTCTTGGCACACCAATTATAAACCCTGGGCCTCTTGGGCTTGCTCCATATGTTCCCATACAAGCGGCATGACAGCAGCAATTCTATCTTGCATCAGTGAGATATGCGCGATGACGCTTCTATAAGGTGTGGTGGCTCACTCCCACGTTTCTTTTGCAACATCTAGCAATCCCCTAGGATGTCTCCCATACAGTACTTCAAAAAGGTAGTAACCTGTAGATGCCTGAGGTACCTTCCGTATGGCAAACATGAGGTATGGCAGCAAAAAATCCCAGTTTCTCCCATCTTTGTCCACCACCTTTTTTAACATACTTTTGAGCATTTTGTTAGATCTCTCCACAAGACCATCAGTTTGCGGGTGGTAGCCAGAGGTACGGAGATTTTTAACAACTTACACAATTCTTTAATTCGGGAAATAAATGGGTTTCCTTGATCCGTCCAAACTTCTTTTGGAATACACACATGGCTAAATACCTGAACAAGCTCTTTGGCAATAGTTTTAGATGCAATATTATGCAAGGGAATGGCTTCAGGATATTGTGTGGCATAGTCCAGTATTACCAGTATGTGCTAATGGCACCAGGCAGACTTTACTACAGGTCCCACCAGATCCATGCCAATTCTTTCAAAATGCACTTCAATAATTGGTAATGGTACCAGTGGCTGTGAAAATGGAGCTATGGCGCAGAATACTGACACTCCGGGCAGGACTCACAATATTCTTTGACATCTGCATATAACCCAGACCAAAAGAATCTCTGGGTTATTCTCTCCTTGGTCTTCTCTATACCTAGATGCCCCCCATTATATGACCATGGGTTAAATCTAATACCATCTGGCGATAGGGTTTGGGAACCACTAGCTGCTCTACCTCCTCCTCCCCTTGCTTTACCACCTGATACAGCAAGTTATTCTTAAGAGCCATGTATTGAAAAGACACCCCTATATTAGGTTCAACAGGATCCCCATCTATCATTTTAATGTTTTCTCTGGCTCTATTGAGGGTGGCATCATTTAGTTCCATACAAAAATTATCTTTTCCGACCTCTAAGTCAGGCACCACATTCTGTCCACTCTCACTATTAGAGTCAGAGATAATTTCTTTTTCATTAACCTCCAGTTGGGGTCTGGATTCTAGCTCCTCCTGCTCCCCAGCCATTACAGAAAAAGGAAAAGGATATTTTCCTTCCTCAGTCACACCAACAGTTTTCGTTTCAGTTTTGTAATCAAAGGGGTCTGGTGTGAGTTCCCGTGTTTCCGCAGCAGAGGGAGCTCTGTCCTCCCGACTCCTTTTGTTTTCCCATAAACTCCAAAAGTTGGGAAAATCTAGGGCTTCATGAAGCAGTGAGGGTACCACCCCCACTGAATGTGTCACTATGCCCCAAGGCGTATCAATCTCAACTACAGCAGTTTGGTATTCACATGTGTCACCATGTATGCAAATAACCTCAATAGTGCTGTAACTTTTCAGGATATACACAATCACCTTTGACTAATGTCACCACACTACCAGAATCTAGCTTTCCATAAACTGAGATTACACACATTTGTTTTTCCATGTGTTCCTGACATGTTGCAGTACATGCCACCTGTGCAAAAAGAGACATGCGTTTTTTTTAATGTAAGCATTATCACATTGCATTGGTTCATCATTTAGGGAACAGTTAGCAGCAATAACATTTTATGTGTTCTGTACCCAGTCTACTAAATGGCCTCAGATACCTTCCTGACCTATTTGGCCAGTCTTGAGGTCCTGAGCCCATAGTCTCATTATCTGTAGCAACAGTCTTGTAATTTTTCTCCAAGGCCCTTACATAGTTACATAGTTAGTAAGGTTGAAAAAAGACACAAGTCCATCTAGTTCAACAAAAAGAAAAAAAAGAAAAATATATATAACCATACAATGCCATATACACAATCCTTCACCCACAGTTGATCCAGAGGAAGACAAAAAACCCCAGCAAAGCATGATCCAATTTGCTATAGCGGGGGAAAAAATTCCTGCCTGATCCCATGAGAGGCAATCAGATTTTCCCTGGATCAACTTTACCTATAAATGTTAGTAGCCGGTTATGTTATGTACATTAAGGGCTAGTTTACATTTGCTTCAGCTTCAACGAGCATTAAATCTCATACAGCTTCAACAAGCTTTTATGATGGGTTTTTGAGGCTTC
Organism: Glandirana rugosa; assembly: GCA_018402905.1. Lineage (NCBI taxonomy): Eukaryota > Metazoa > Chordata > Amphibia > Anura > Ranidae > Glandirana > Glandirana rugosa. The sequence continues at coordinate 95,930 of BLSH010418074.1, read as the reverse complement.
GGTGGTGCTTCTAAGAGGCTTCAGTGAGGCTTCAACAAGGCTTCAAAAAGGCTTTGATGAGGCTTCAGTGATGCACTTGTGAAGCCTTGTTGAAGCTTGGTAAACGCCCTGTGTGTTTATTGATATCTCACACCTGTAATTTCTCTAAAACAAAGTGAAGCTAGAGCTGAATTACAGCCTCTAAAAAAGCTGCAGGTGCTTCAAGCGAGCTTCAAACAAGCTTTGTCATAGACTTCTATGGAGGCATTGGAGAGGCTTTGAGAGGCTTTGAAGCCTGGCTAAAGCTGTATGGGGTATAATTTTTGAAGCAAAGCTGAAGCACAGCTTAGCCAACGCAAGGTGTAAAGAGGGCTGTAAGCTAACCAATTTATTTAGTGACATGGGCTTTGACTGGCGTTAAGGGAGCTTTAACAATGCCTGTCTGACACCCTGTTTTGAAACAAGTGTAAACGAGCACTAAGGAAAGAATCCAGGCCTTTTTTAAAGCAATCTTGACCCCTGGAACAGTCTTATCGGAATTTTTCACGCCTAGAGACATTGGAGTGGGGCACGGATGGGTTCAACAAGTCCATGGCCACAGTATATCTATCCATCAGGTCTACCAACTGGTTTGGGTCTTAGGTCTTAGGGTCCCCATGGCTGACCCACTTCCTGAAAGTGGCAGGGAGCGCACAAAAATAATGGTCCATGACCACACGCTCCACAATATTAGGGCCTAGCAAAGTCTCTGGCTGCAGCCACTTCTTGGTGAGGTGTATCAAGTCAAACATTTGGGAGCGGGGTGGCTTGGCAGTACTGTATGACCACTGATGCCCCCCGTTGAGCCCAGACTGCAATGGTGACGCCCATGCATGAAAGTATCTCGGCTTTCAATGTCTCATAATCCTGGGCTGCATCTAGTTCCAGGTCATAATCGGCCTTTTGGGGTTCTCCTGTCAGAAAGGGCGCTAGCAGTCTGGCCCATTGCTCTTTGTGGGGAAAGTCTATTGCAGGTGCATAGAGCCATATTACTGTTCTTCCAGCCGCATAGAGAGCCATATTATTGTTCTAAATTTTAGAACAATAATATGGCTCTATGCGGCTGCAATAGACTTTTCCTACGCACTTTGGAGATGATTTCAGAACAGTAATATGGCTCTATGCGGCTGCAATAGACTTTTCCCACACACTTTGGAGATGATTTTAGAACAGTAATATGACTCTATGCCCCTGCAATAGACTTTTCCCACACACTTTGCAGATGATTTTAGAACAGTAATATGGCTCTATGCGCCTGCAATAGACTTTTCCCACTAACTTTGGAGATGATTTTAGAACAGTAATATGGCTCTATGCGCCTGCAATAGACTTTTCCCATACACTTTGGAGATGATTTCAGAACAGTAATATGGCTCTATGCAGCTGCAATAGACTTTTCCCACACACTTTGGAGATGATTTTAGAACAGTAATATGGCTCTATGCGGCTGCAATAGAATTTTCCCATACACTTTGGAGATGATTTTAGAACAGTAATCTTTCCCTTAAAGCAACAGCTGGAACCTTTCCCAGTACAACTTGATGATGATTTTAGAAGAATAATATTTCCCTTAAAGCAACAGACTCTACCTAGTCCAGTCAGATTGTTCTGTGCAGCAGGATGAGGTCTGCAATCTGTCCCTCAAAGCACCAGTACTAGTATCTCTCCCTAGTCCACAATCAGATCGTTCAGTAATGCAGGATGAGATGTTCTGCAATCTGTCCCTCACATAGCCAGCAGCATCCTCTTCATAAACTATCCTGAGAGCATATGACATGCAGCACGGTGACTCCAGCCCCATATAGAGGCTGGGTCACATGGTGCACTGGCCAATCACAGCCATGCCATTAGTAGGCATGGCTGTGATGGCTTCTAGGGAAAACCAGTGAAACACTTTTGATTGGCTGCCCTTGGCAGCTTTTCAACACATGGAATAAAATACCCGAACCCAGGACCCGAACCCGGACTTTTTTTGAAAAGTCCAGGTTCGGGTCCGGATCCCGGACACCCCAAAGTTCGGTACGGACCCGAACTTTACAGTCCGGGTTCGCTCAACTCTACTCAAGAGGGTTACAAATTCTGGTCCGGAACCAAACCTACCAAGGTGACTGGTAACATCTGGCCTGGATTCCACCTTCTTCCACTCAAAATGAATGTATGCGGGGCGATAGATAGCGTCCGTCTACTACTGCACCTGGCATAATGTCACAATAGCTACAATATTTTCTGTTATAAATATTTTGTTTATCTTTATCAAATGCAATATTATCCCAGCCAGAGCTATCATAGAAATGTGGCCTAGTGTAGTCCCTTCAATAAGGTTTCTTAATCAAAAAAATATACTCTGTTTTACTTATTGATTAAAAGCTCGCTGGAGTCTACCCTGTCCAAAAGCGGTCTAGTGAAGGTGCCTAAATACTATGCATGTATTCAATACTATATTTTAGTGGCTTTTTCAGTCAAATAAATACACTTGTTATAGCAGTCTCCATATAGAGCACTGCTCCAATCTCTGCAAAGCCTCTCCAACTCTAGGTGATAACGATACTGGCCGTGGGAGTCTGCCCTCACTCCAGTGTATCACAAGTCTGCACAAGTAAAGGCCACACACTGATGACATCTATTCTCTAGGAGGTTTATTCAGAAAATGTACTCTGATAGTCCCTGTCTGTTGCCATTCCCCTCTATCTCACCTGGATTTGGCATAGTCATAGAGATGGGGTAGTCTTGGCAGGGGTACATTTATAATAATAATTAATACCTACAATTGAAAACACTTCAGATACTTCAAAGCTCTGACAGTATTTTAAAGGGGCACGATCCACACTAAACAAAGCATTATTAGAAAGTTCATAAAGAGCATATCTTTCATAAATAACTTTACATATTGCTAATCCTTATAGGCAACAAAAGAGCAAAGACAAAGACTTCCAATGGAAAATCTCAGGGGAACATGTTGTCTCTGTGCAGATGTACTATATATGTTGCATCATTGCCATAGGGACAATGCAAAGTCAGTGAGTGTCCCTATATATGTCATAACTGATATATCCCTATAATTTTCAAGGGTATCCCATAAACCTTGACAAAATTTTGAAGTTAAGGAATTGATTAGAGATGGGCTGAACACCCCCTGGTTCAGTTCGCACCAGAACTCCTGAACATAGCAAAAGTTCAGACCCAAATTCCGAAACCCATTGAAGTTCATGGGACCTAAACCTGAAAAATCAAAGTGCCCATTTTGAAGGCTGATGTGCAAGTTATTGGCTATAAAAAGTGTATGAGGCCCGGGTACTGCCATGGGGGACATGTACCAATGCAAAAAAAAAAATGTTTTTAAAGGAGCAGTGATTTTTTTTTAATTAGCAAAAAACAACTTTATTATTATCATTGGTACAGCAGGTACAAGTCACAAGACATAAAATTATCCAGTACAAAGAATATACAGTTTGAGATCATACATTGCATATAGAATGAATAAAACACATTTAAAGAGATACAGCTGGAGCATATCGTATTGGCATATCAATGAAGGTGTCTATAGGCTGGGGCGACCATCAAAGAGTCACAGTAAGAGTGCCCGGGGGCAGGAAATCCACAGCCCCACCAGGATCCAATTCTAGCAGGGAACACATCAGTCACAGGTCTCACCATCGGCAACCCATCTGTCCCAGATCTTAGAGAACTTAAGGGGGCAACCTCTATTTTTATATATTATTTTTTTGTATGGTAGAGTGGCATTTACCTCCCGATTTCATTCCCGAATTGTTGGAGGATAGGCCCTCAACCAATGTCGAGCAATCTGCTTCCTGGCCAGGAGCAATGTCTCATCAAGAAAATTAACCGTGAACTTGTCTATCTCAAGGTTTGGCTGAAGGACAAATAGGCACAGTTTTGGGTCCAGAGAGGCCGGCGATCCCATTATGTCGTGCAAAACTCAGACAATCTGGAGCCAATAGGACTGTATCTCTGGGCACAACCACATCATGTGATAAATGGTGCCCAGTGTGGAATTACACCGTGGGCATTGTGGGCTATGAGTCTGCTGAAACCGGGCCAGTCTTTCAGGAGTGAGATACGCTTGATGTATAATGTGTAGTTGAGTGAGCCTATCAGAAATTTTTGGGGACGCTGTCCTAACACCACCCAGAATCTCCTCCCAATCTCGATCTTACCCACCCCGGGTTCCCATTTTGTTTTAGCCCGGTACGCAATTTTGGATTCCCATTGTCCCGTAAGGCATCGAGATCAGTTTGGTGGGCTCAGAGCCCATGATAATGATCAGGACTGAAGGGGTGTCCAACTGCAGGGGGGATATCCAAAATTGGGTCTGCAAAACATGACGCAACTGTATATAATGAAAGAGGAATCGGTTGGGGAGGGAGAACTCGTCTTTAAGGGTAGGAAATGATTTAGGACCATCCTCCGCCATCACATGGGACACAAGCAGGACACCTCTCTCCACCCAAATTCCTGGATCCGGGATTGTCAGAAGTTTGGGTAGGGAGGTGTTGTACCATAGCGGTGTATGAGAGTGAACCAAAGGGGCACCTGTTTTTTTAATGCCATTGAACATACCCTCCGATGGTGTGTCAGCATCCCTTCATTGAATTTAGAGCAGTCGCTCCACACAAAACTCCGAAGCAGTGTTTGCAATGGGGTATGGGCAGGGTGCCTGGGGGGGACTGCACACAAAGAAGTGGTACGTTAAATGGACAGTTTTGATAAGATGATAGAAATGGGAGAGCTGGGCCACGATGTAATAGTCCCGGAAGTCAGGAACTGCCGCGCCCCCCAAAGTGGTAGAGTTTTTAAGGGTAAGCCAGGACAGTTTATGTCTTCCGTGTCCCCAAACAAATTAATTCAGAACTGTGTCTATTATTTTAAAGAACCTAAGAGGGACATATAGGGGTGTGTACCATAGCATATATAGCACCTTAGGGAGGAGGATCATTTTTATGAGATTTATGCGGCCCATTACTCCTAGGGGCAACTTAGACCATATTTGTGTTTTGTGTTTTATCATAGCTATAAGGGGTTCTAAGTTAAGGGCCTGGTAGGCTCTAAGGAGCCTCGTTAGCACCACCCCAAGGTACTTAAGGGAAGAGACTATAGAAGGGAGGCGATCTGCTGAGGGAAAGGAAAATTATCAATGGGTAGAATCTGCGATTTGGACCAGTTAATACGCAGGCCCGAGCACTCTCCAACTTCCTCAATGGTCTTCAGGGCATTATGTAAAGAGGGGCCTGGGTCAGCCAGATATAAAATAGTATCGTCCGCGTACATCCCTATCTTCTCTTCCCTATCATTAATCCGTAAGACTAAGATGTTAGGATCAAGGCATATTTCTATGGCCAGTGGCTCAGTGACTATAGCATACAATAGGGGAGAAAGGGGGCAGCCCTGTCGGGTTCCTCACTGTAGGGAAAATTGGTCAGACAGGTACCCATTAACAAAAATACAGGCCCTAGGGGAGCTATACAACAATCATACCCATTTAATAAACCGCAGCCCAAAGCCGAAGCGCCGTAGGCAACCCCCCAGGTAGGTCCATTCCACAGAGTCAAATGCTTTGGCGGCGTCTAACGTCACCACCACTCTCGATCCCGAGTTGTCATGTTACACCTGCAGGTTCATAAATACACGTCTAATGTTCATGGCCATGTTCTTGCCCGCCATAAAACCAATTTGGTCTGGATGTACTAGAGATAGAATAACTTTATTAAGACAAATGGCGAGGGTTTTAACTAGGATCTTAGCATCCACTGACAATAGACAGATGGGGCAATAGGATTCTGGATGTCTAGGGTCCTTACCTGGTTTTGGAATGACCACTATTCTAGCCTCGGTCATGGAAGGGGGGACAGTACCGGTATCAAAGATATGTTGGTATAGGCACCTTAATTTCGGAATAAGCATGTCAGAGTAGGTATCATAAAACTCCAGGGGAAGGCCATCAGGCCCAGGAGCCTTCGATTTAGCCAATTGCGATATTGCTTCCGTGATTGTCTGTGGAGTTAGGTGCCTCTAGGAACGCCACCTGCGCCTCACTGAGGCGCAGCATGGGGATATCATTTAGGAAATTTCCAGTGTCTTGCTCAGTGTGCACAGTCTGGGAGTAGTACAAGGAACGGTAAAATTCCCGGAACTCCCCTGTAACCTGTGCCGGGTCGGTAATGGGCTGGCCATTGCTTGTTTGCAGTGTTACTACCACAGGAGGATTGTCATTCTGGTGGGCTAGATGTGCTAATAGTCCACCTGCCTTCTTACCATGTTGGAAGAGTTTTTGTTTTGCAAAGAAGAGATGTTGCTTAGACCTCTCCACATGCATTTGAGAGACTCTCAGCAGGGCCTCAGGAGTGAGATGCCGAGCGCACTCCTCCTCCAACTCCCGAAGCTTGGCCATAGATTCTTGCAATACCACGGACGAGGTCCGCTTGAGTCTATTTATCCTATTAGTGAGAATCATGCGGGCATGGAGCTTGAAAGTCTCCCACACCAATCCCAAACGATGATTCGGTCTGGTTATGGCAGAAGAAAAAGCCAAACTCTCTAGCTATGACTCCATGGTTCTCCAAGGCCAAGAGCCAAAAAGGGTTCAGCCTCCACAACCGGGGGGGTTCTCCCCAGCAGCCAGAGCTCCACCCAATAAGGGGCATGGTCCGATAGAATGCGTGGGGCGAATCCCGTCCCTTCCAAGACCGGCACCAGAGTACTGGAGATAAAGATAAAGTCTATACGAGACATTGTGCCATGGCCAACGGAGTAGTAGGAGTATGCTTTAGTGCTAGGATGGAGGTGTCTCCAGGTGTCTGTCAACAAAAAGTCTGACATTACTCTACTGAGCCTTGTGGGCCCCAAGGAGAGGGGCCAATTCCCACTCCCCTGCACCCGATCAAGGTCAGGGGACATGATCATATTAAAGTCCCCATCCACACAGCCAGTGCAGCCAGGAATCTCGCCATAAATGCGAGACCCTCATTGACGACCTCCGAGCTATACGGGGGGGACATAACATGCTAGGATGAGCAACTGTAGGCCAACACCACAGAGAGTAATTCAAACGGGACCGACTTGGCAATCAGGAGGGAGACCCCCCATGACATGGGCATATGCACCGAGTGATATGTCCATCCCAACCAGGGGCACCGAAGAGCAGCCTGAAGGTGGCCCGTGGCGTGCATCTCGGTCAGTGCAATGATATGTGCCCCTTGTGACTTAAGAAATTTTAACACAGCTGTGCGTTTAATTTTGTCCCTTAGTCCCCAGACATTCTAGGTCATAAATTTTAGAGTAGCCATGGCCAAATAAGATGTGTAATGTATGAATGACCCAGGGTCCTTCGGATCGGGGCAAACTCAAATAAAGCATTGATGCACTTGTTCCAGCTACCACATATGTAAACTTGTGCGAGTACAATCCCAAACCCCATCATTATATCCTGCTGTTAAAAAAACAGTACATGTATAGAATGCTCAACTGGAGCAACATTAGAACTACCCAGGTCAGCACCTCCCCAACTTGGCGTGAACATACAAATCCCAAACTGGGGTACGAGCAGAAGCCGCCAACACACGATCCGCGCCAGCACTGGAGTGGCCATAACCATTTAATTCAGTGCACCGCAGGCCACATGCAGAGTGCCATGTCACCACAAACCCAACACAATAGAACTAAGGGGGCAAACATTCCACTGATCACAGCAGTCGTAGAGTGTTGGTACAGTGGGATCTCAAACGGAGCTGTAGTCCTCAACGAGGTCACTGACAGGGATGCAATAAAGGAGCAGCGTCACAAGATTGAAGAAGTCCTGTTCATGCTGAAAGGTCTTTAGGGGGGAGGGAGGAAATGAAAGGGCAGGGAAAGGGATCATCAAAAGAGTATCTGGTACCAGAGTAAAGCAAATGTCTACAGGATCTCTCCTGACAGCCCATATGTCACACCACCAACAACAGGCCCCAGAAACTCCATAAGCAGGGATTATGACAGTCAAACATGGCCTGGGGGTCTGTATAGAGGATCACAGCCATCTGACAACAGATAGGATCAAAAGTACAACCCAGAGAAGAATAAAAGAACCGGAGGATAAACTCTCAACAAATACTCACTGTTAGGCAGGAAACACACAGGACAATCGGATCGGTTACGACCGAGCGTCCAACCAGGCAGACGCTGCTTCAGGGCTGTCAAAGAAATGGGCCTGCCTGTCCTCCTCCACCCGCAGCCGGGCTGGGAAAAGCATGGCATACTTTAAATGCTTGACACGCAGACGACACTTGACATCTTGAAACCGGGAGCGTTGTCGTTGGACCTCCCCGGAGAAGTCTGGAAAAACCGCTACATGGGCTCCATTGAAAGGTATGTTGCTCTTCTCCCTGGATAGTTGCAAGATCTTGTCACGGTCCCAAAAGTTGAGCAGCTTGGCGTTGAACGTCCGCAGGGGAGCGCCAACCGGCGGGGGCCTTGCAGGAATCCGGAGGGCGCGCTCCACCACAAACATAACGGAGAAGGCCTCCCTCCCATACATCTTTGTGAGGAGGTCTTTGAGGAAGGTTACCACGTCCATACCCTCCGCTCGTTGGGGCAGGTCAACGAAGCGAAGGTTACACCTCCGTAAGCGGTTCTCCATATCGTCCTGTTTCAGAGCGATCTGCCTGACCTCGTGCTGCAGCTCGTCAGCCGTGTGCTGGAGAGGGAGGAGGACATCTTCCGTCGCACTCACACGGTCTTCTGCCTCCCTCACCCTGTCCCTTAATTTGTACACATCTTGTCGAATGAGGGAGATCTCCACCTTCATCTTATCAATTTTAGAAGTTAGAGAGGACTGGCACAAAGAGACAGCCTCTAGGATCTTTGCGGTATCCTCCGCTGCGCAAGGAGCTGCAGGGGAGGCCCCAGCAAGATATTCAGCCTGCGCCTCTCTATCTTGCCGGCGGAATTTCACCATCTGGTTGGCGGTCTCCAAGGCTTTCTTCAGTGGAGACAATTGGGCAAATGGTCCCAGAGAAGATCCAAGCAGTTCAATAGTATAGGAACAGGACGATAAGCTCAGGGTGAGTGTATCAGGATACGAACAGCGTGGAGCTCTATCCACGTGCGTCCTATTCCATTGCTGTCCAGGCCACACCCCCCTAAGGAGCAGTGATTTTAATGATGCTTAAAGTGAAACAGTAAAAATGAAAAAATCCTTTAAATATAGTGCTGGGGGGTCCCCTTAGTCTGCCTGTAAAATGGAGCATCTGTACCATGTATAGGACCTGTTTCAGCAAAACTGTCATTTCTAAAAAAAATAAGGACATTTAAATTGCCAGCAATACAATACCATTGTCAGCAATTGGAAAATGTGAAAAAAAACAAAACGGTATGGGGTCCCCCCCAATCCATACCAGGCCCTTCGGGTCTGGTATGGATTTTATGGGGAACCCCACACAAATTTAAAAATAAAACGACATTGGGTCCCCCCAAAATCCATACACGCATACAGCATGCACCCGGGCAGGTCCAGAAAGGGGACCTTACAATGCTTACAATGGGGTGCTTACAATGCTCAGCTATTATTTATGCATGTAAAAATGTATTCCCAAAAGAAAAAAAATGTTGCTGGAACTGCATATGTATCTGTAGTGTGAGCTGGAGTTTGGCTTCAATTTGTTAGTTTCTAAATCTAACATGCCCCCACGCAGATTAACAATGTTGTCCAAAGGTGCCCCTGTACTCTTTCATTCAGAGTGCGGGCACTCCAGGAGGTGTGTTACTGTCCAGATTATCAGGTGAAAACAGAAGGAAACAAGCTTAAAAAAAAAGAAAACAAATGCAGTCACAACATCTAAGGATTGGTAAGCTGAAATATATTATATTTTTGGTTTTGGGTTTGATACTGCTTTAAATATTGTGCATGCAGTCACTGCAACATATTAAAGGCTTTTTTGTGAAATACTGTAAATACACTCTAATATTGATTTTTTTTAAACGAAACGCTAGCTGGTGTTGGTCCTATTTAGAAAGCATTCTAATGAAAGTGCCTAAATACCATGCACTTAGTCACTTCAATATTTTGGAGACTGTTTTAGTAAAATAAATGCATGCAAATGTTGATGTTTTGAGTATAAACTGGCTAGTGTTTCTCCTGTTCAAAATGCAGTCCAGTAAAACTGCTTAAATACTGTGTATGGCATCAGTACAATATTTATTGTGGATTTATGAGGTAAATAAATAAGTTATAACTTTGATTTCTTAATTACAAGGGTCATAGTGCATCCCCTTTTCAAAATATGGTCTATATAAAAGTGTTTAAATACTGTGTATGGAGTAAATACACTATTTTGCTGTCATATTTCTGGTAAATAATACACTCTATTGGTGTTTTTTTAAATACAAGAGGTGTGTTTTTCCTTGTGAAACAGTGGCCAAGTAAAAGCTGTTTACATACTGTGCATAAAGTCAGTAAAATATTTCTTGCATTTTTCCTGTGAAATAACAAAAACACTATTTTTTTCCGTTTCAAACCTGCCAGTTGTCTCTCTGGGAAACAGACCTAATAAGAACCGTTCACAGTATTTGTGTCTATTTTCTCTGAAATATTACACTGTAATTTCTTAAATGATAAATCATACCTGGTCTCTTCTAAATAAATTGTAGACTAATACATCTGCTTATGTTGTTTCTATTCCTATGCATTTTTAGTGAAATAATAAACTTAATACTTAGGTCTTAAAAAAACTTCCATAGGTTTCTCCTAAATTGTAGTCTATTAAAGTTGCTTATATGTTGTTCATTGAGTATGTACAAAATGTCTAGCTTTTTTTCTAGAATAATACGCTCAAATTATTTTTTTACTATAAAACCTTGCTCATTTCTCCCTCTTAAAGTGGATGTAAACCCCCCAAAAATAATTAATAGTTCTACCTTTTACAGTAGAGGATGTCATGTCATCTTTGCCCATTCTTGCCATGAAGAGTTAATTCAGCTCTGAGCAATCCTCTTATCATTTTTCAGTAGGAAAAAAACAGACACACAGAGAAATATGTGACTGTGTCTTCCCCCATGTTGTGACTGACAGCTTATTTCCTTATCTCATGCACAAGTATACAGAGCTTCACCCCCCCTCCTTTCTTCTCCAGCTCTCCCAGGATTGGCTTCTCCACACCTCAGCATGATTGGGCATGCTAAAGTCATGTGGTGACTTTCCTGAGTTTTGACAGGATGTTTCTCAAAACTCCGGAATAGGATAGTATGAGGGTGTGGAGGTGGGTGGGGAGTCCTGTAACATCACACCTCCACCCACCGAGCTCCAGCAAAGAGACCTACTCCCTGATTTAAGAGTTTTGTGGGGTTGCTACTGGTGAAGGGGGTGGCATTTGTAAGGTAGGGATACATGCAGGAGGCTTGCATGTATACATACAATAATACTGTGCCATTAGTTTATACTGGGTGAGTAGTGGGTTTACATCCACTTTAAACTACAGCCTAGTGGATCAGCTTACATGCTGTGCATCAACTGCACAATATAACCATTGTTTTTGAAAAAATACACTTTTTTCAAATTAAAATTAATATCTCTTAATAAAACATACCTCATCTCTCCCTTTGAAAGTGTAGCCCAAGAAGGTTGCTAGTACATTGCTCATTGACCATGCAATATTTCTTTCTATTTTCTGGGATTTTTGTTTTAAATTCAATAATGGAAACACTTTTTGAAGGTCTCCTTTAGAAAAAATCTCTTCATTGAACTACATAAAAACTTGATTTTATGTGTAAATTATGTCCTGTTCTTTTCATTTGTTTTCTTAAGCGAGTGTCATGGATCTGCACTAGCAATTCAGGTCCTGTCTCTTTGCTTACCTCTCTGCTCTGTGTTTCAGCTTAGGGACCGAGCCTTCACACTTAAATGATTAAGTAATCTCCTACCAGCATGGCTCCACCCACAGGAAAGAGTACTTAACTCCGTGTAGTGCAAGCCAAGCCTTGCCAGAGCAATACCTGTGTGTGGTCCTGCCATGTGCTTCAGTTTGTTTCCATGTACTGATCCTTGGCCTGTTCTCTTGACTATTCCTGCCTGCCTGATACCCCGACCTTTGGCATGCCTTCCTGACTTACTCTTAGCCCTGCCTGCTACTTCCTATTCACCAGAAGCTAGCCGTGAGCATGAGCTGTGAGACCCGTGAGGCCTGGAGTCAGCTGAAGTGAAGTCCATCCTCACCATCTGAGGCTCTGGTGAATACCTGCTGGCTCTTAGGCTCTGTGCTCTGGGGAATCATATGCTCTAGCTCTTAGTGCAATCTGTGTCAGTGCTCCAGTGGCCCCGCTTTCCTGAACCATCCAGAGCTCCATCTGAAGGGATCAGCTGAACGGTTCACTTCCTTCGCGGTGCGCTCCTAATACCAACGGAGTGCATCTGTGACCTGACCTCAGGTGACCGGACAGTGAGACTTCCAACTCGCAAAGAGAACTCCTTGTCACCATACATACTTTATGTGAGGCCAGTGTTCTGGAGACTTTATCTTGTGAATAACATAAAATAAATTTAAAATATGCAATGGGAGTGCTGTTGCACAGAAGTGTGCGGTGCTGTATTCCACACACAGGGCAGCATTGCCAGGTTTCAACAACAAGCATGAGACCACTGCCACTGTCATGCACCTGGTGGTGGAGTCTGTCTTATGCAGGGAACAACCACTCTTGCGCACCTGTTTCTGGGACCCCTGGTAGAGCAGACAGAAGGTCCGAGAGTGCAGGATGGCACAAGGGCTGGATAGTCTCTGATGATGGTGAGAGAGATTCTGGAGCAGCTCATGCAGGTAAGAAGATAGGTGGTTCAGGCTGCGTCTGCAACTGGCGGGCGGTGCAGTACAAAGGAGTAGGCAGAAGAATTGTCAGGTCCAAGCAGAAGTCGTAATCGGGTGGGCAGCGGAGATACAAGGGATCAGGCAGGAGAGTGTTCGTGGGTAGCCGGGGGTTAGTGCAGGCAGATAACAAACAGGTCAGGTCAAGCTGGGTCTTCAGGAAACAGGAACTGGTAAACAAGAACAGAGCTGAGGCTCACAGGTACACTAACACTGTAGAATGGACAGCACTGGTTGCAGGGTGCTTTCCGCTTAAATGGGCCATTTGGCAGCAATGCCGGCGCATGCGCACACGCGCACAAGCGCACGCACACACTATGTGCACCCACGTACAGGCTTCCAGACCCGGTTTCTAGGGGCAACGGTCGTTTCCTGACAGCCACCCTGTGGAAGGACCTTCAGCCTTTCCCTATTAGGTGTTCCCATTCACCTATTCCTACAGTGCAGTGGTTTCATTGAAGAGGTGCTTCCTCTTGGATAATGGCATAGATCCCAGAAAAAAATTTTTTTCCCATGAATAGGAAAAGGGTGAAACTTCCCCCTTAACCCCACCCCAAATTTCCACCTTACCTCCAGCATCCCAACCCTTCTCTTTCTCCTCCTTGTACACCTCTACATCTTGTCTGCCTCACAAAGTTGGCTCTGAGACATCATTAAATCATATTTTTTTTAAATTTCTATGTACTCCAGTTCTTGGACTATTACAGCATGCAATATTTGCTCCTACAGTAACACCAGAGGGATTGTGTTGCTCTTCTAAGATCATCATTTTGGTCAACTCTTGATGTTGCACACATTCTGAATCAATCAGCACTGATGTGATTAAATGAACTCCAGCTGCCTATAACCTGTCCTCCTCCCATACTTGCTCAGATACTCATTGGTGGCCTGCTGATGTGTACTTTTACATGGCAGTTTGTGTGTACTTTTAGTCTCCTCCTTGACAATAGCTAGTCCCTTCTGTCCCCCCTCCTGTCAAGTCTGAGGAAGAACCCATGGACGTAGGGATAGGGCGGTTGTCAGACAGTGAGCGCACCAAACACTTGACCTTAGGCCTCTGTCTGTATTGTGGGAAGCCGGATCATGTGTCTTGTCTAAAAAAAATAATAAGTGCAGCGCTATATTCAAAACATATACTAAAGTGCTCATGAATAGTGCAAAATTAATACATAAATGCTAATCATTTAACATATAATGTGACCAATCCCTCCCAACATGTATTTAGTACTAAATAAAGTGCAATAATAATGCATAACATATATCCACATATATGTGCTAACAATAGTGCAAGCAATAAACAAGTCCAAAACGGCAGTTCAGTTTGTGAAAAAATATTTGTGAAAAATATTTAAGCAGTAAAGTGGAATATATTGCATCAACAGTCCGTCACTTTTCTTTTTCAACAGGCAAATAAGTAAAAGAAAAATAGATCCATAGGTGGAAAGCGCTGAGAGTGAAGGCACCAATCGTGTTAAAGGATTCACATCACAACCAATGGTGATTGAGCCTGAGAGGCACACAAGCACATAGGGCAGCCATAATAGATCCCAAAGAGGGATAAAAGCTGTCTTTCTACTTTGCTAAGGGGAGAGGCCAATATAGTTGGTGAAGGATAAGAATCTGACACGTGTGATGTGAATCCTTTAACACGATTGGTGCCCTCACTCTCAGCGCTTTCCACTAGAGTTGAGCGAACACCTGGATGTTCGGGTTCAGTGGGTTCGGCCGAACTTCGGGAAAAAGTCCGAGTTCGGTACCGAACTTGACCCGGACTTTACCCCGAACCCCATTGAAGTCAATGGGGACCTGAACTTTTCGGCACAAAAATGACTGTAAAAAAGTCCTGGAAAGTGCTAGAGGGCTGCAAAAGGAAGTAAAATAATTTTAGAACAATGATCTGTCCCTTACAGCAACAGCAGGAACCTGACCCTATAGGAGTAGGTGATGATTTTAGAACAATAATCTGTCCCTCTAAGCAGTAGACTCTACCTAGTCCAGTCAGATCGTTCTGTAATGTAGGATGAGATATTATATCTGCAATCTGTCCCTGACAGCGCCGGCAGCATCCTCTCCCTACACTACCCACAGAGCATGTGACATGCAGCACTAAGTGACTCCAGCTTATAAAGAGGCTGGGTCACATGATGCACTGGCCAATCACAGCCATGCCATTAGTAGGGATGGCTGTGATGGCTTCTAAGGGCAAACCAGTGAAAAACTTGTTGATTGGCTGCCCTGCAGCTATTCAACATGCGCGATCAAATACCCGAACCCAGAACCCAAACTTTTTTCAAATGTCCGGGTTCGGGTCCGGGTCACGGACACCCCAAAGTTCAATACGGACCTGAACTTTACAGTTCGGGTTCGCTCAACTCTAATGAAGACGTTTGAAAACATTTTTTTTTGGTTTCAATAGTTTTTATTATGAATTAAGAGTTACAACATTAGGTATTATTCATAACATTGTTAAAGTACACGTCTGCTCATTGCATTAATCAACAGGATAGATAAGCATGGTCCAACATCATAATATCTGTGGATAACTTAACAATAAATGAGCAAGGGTGGTTACATGTTAAAGACAAAGGCAAATTGTGATAGTACATTTAAGGACGAGTACTTAAGTAGAATTAGACCTACGGGTGGGAAAAAAGGGTGGGGGAAGGAGGGGGAAGGAGGGGGAGGGGGGGAAGGTAGTGCAGTCTTATGCAAATTGATCCTATAGCTACAGTACTAGCATTCAAATTGGTATAGGGTATGTCAAGTAATTGTACATTTGGTATTTTGAGTCCAAAGGGCCCATTTTCGAGAATTTTTTTGTAAGTGAGGTTGATTAGTGCAAATGTTCTTTCCATGTCACATTGATGATTAACTTCTGCAATGGTTTCTGTTATACTAGGTATGTTGATAGACTTCCACTTCCTGGTAATAATTAACTTTGCTGAGTACAAGATGTGTACTATAATATGTCTAGAGGCGGGAGGAAGGAGTTCTAGTCCAATGTGTAAGAGTGCCATTTTTATGTCTAGAGGCGGGAGGAAGGAGTTCTAGTCAAATGTGTAAGAGTGCCATTTTTGAGTCTGGGTTAATAATGTGTCCTGTTACCTCTGCAATCAGTTTAAAAATCTCATTCCAGTAGGAGGTGACTCATTTGCAGGACCACATTATGTGAATGAGGGAACCTTGGTCTCCACAATTGCGCCAACACTGTGGTTGGGTGTTGGGGTATATCCTTGAGAGTTTTAGTGGCACATATGTAGGTACCACATATGTAATATTTTTTGGTAAGACTCCCAATGGTTTGCGCATCGGGATGTTTTGGCAGAATAGAGTAATGTTTTTTGCCAATTTTCATCTGTTAGTTGATGGTTTAGTGATGCTTCCCACTTATCCAATGATGGGGTTCTAGTTGGGAATATTTTTTCGCTAATGAAGGTGTAGAAAAAGGAGATTCCGTGGCCTCTGTAATGTGAGGAGTCAAGGAATTCACGTACTTTGGTTGGGATAATGATTTCTACTGGGATCTTGTGGCAATGTAAGAATTTATATATTCTTATGTAGGTGTAAAATTCAGAGGACTGTAATTTATAGTCCTTTTGCAGGGTGTTGAATGGGATTAGGCTCCCTTTATCGTAGAGCAGTTGGAGGTAATGGATACAGTTTATCCACGAGGAGATGTTTAGATCTGGTATTATCCCTTTGAGAAGAGCTATGGGGATTGTTATAATTTCAGCTGGTTGTGCATTTTGGGAGATTAAAAATGACCATGCTGTTAGGGAGGCTTTAATGGTTGGGTGGTTGCAGTTCATAAATCCATGAAGGATATACTACAGGAGTGAGTATGTATATGGGGTCAGGGGGTGGAGCGTGGATGCTTCTAACATAGACCAAATTTTCTCTTTAGAGGGGTGCCACCAATAATACAATTGATCTAATAGTGACGCTATATAGTATGTGTGCAGGTGTGGGAGAGCTGCACCTCCTTTATTCAGGGGCCTATGCAATAGATGGGATGCACATCTAGGATGTTTCGACTCCGATATATATTGGTTTATGTGTTTTTGGGCGATTTGGAAAAAAATTTTGGGGAGGATAATAGGAAGAGTCCTGAAAAGATATAATAATTTGGGGAGTATAAACATTTTCACAATGGCTATATGGCCTAGTTTTGAGGTACCCTTAGAACATAGTGAGTTTAAATCTTTTGTGAGTGACTTCAAGATTACGTTGTGGTTAAGGTCATATAGTTGTGCGGTGTTCGGGGTGAGGTTAATTCCTAGGTATGGGACTGATTTTGATGACCAGGAGAATGCATATTTTTGCTGTAGACTATTCTGGATTTGAGGGGGTAAGTGTAGTTTGAGAATTATAGATTTGGAGACATTCAGTTTGTAGTAAGATACTTGGGCATATTGATTCAAGGTTTGTTGAACATAGCGGAGAGATTGGGTTGGGTTAGTAACTAAGATGATTATATCCTCCGCAAAGAGACTCATTTTTTGTTCTGAATGGTTGTATGGTATGCCAGATGTTCTGCTCTTATTTTAGAAGCTAGGGGTTCTATTAGGAGTGCAAATATTATGGGGGGCAGGGGGCAACCTTGGCGTGTGCCGTTAGATATATTAAAAGATTTAAATAGCAGGCCATCTGTTAAAACTCTCGCTGAGGGGGATGAGTAAAGGGCCATAATAGCTTCTTTAATCCAACCCCTGAAGCCAAATTTTTTTAGCATCTCCTGCAAGAATCCCCAGTGAATTCTATCAAACGCCTTCTCTGCGTCCAGGGAAAGGAACAGAGAAGGCGTTTTTTTGTGTTGTAAGTCATGTAAGAGGAAGATCAGTTTTCTTGTGGCATCCGGGGCCTGTCTTCCAGATACAAAGCCCACTTGGTCCGGATGTATCAACATAGGGATCAAGGAGATAAGTCTTCTGGCTAAAGTTTTAGCATATATTTTGATATCCGTGTTAATAAGGGAGATGGGTCTGTAGTTTTGTACTTCCTGGGGATTCTTGCCAGGCTTAGGAATTGTCATAATTATTGATTGTAAAACTTTGTAGGAAAGGAGCCAGAAGAGGCGGTGAAATTGAAGAGGTCTGCGAGGTGAGGAGCCAGTTCGGTTGGGAACTGTTTGTAAAATTCATTGGTATAACCATCACCTCCGGGGGATTTGTGCAGTGGGAGGGTTTTTATGGTTTCTTCTATTTCTTAGGGGGTGAAAGGTTTAGATACAGATTGGAGTTGGGTCTCTGTGAGAGAAGGTAGGTTGGTAGATCTTAAGAATTCTTGTATAGCTAGTTGGGTAGGTTGAGGCGTTGTGTTATCATTTTTGAGATTATAGAGAGTTTGGTAGAAATCCCCAAAGGCATCCGCAATGTCTGCAGGGTTTGTATAAAGTTTTTTGGAGATTGGGTGGTAAATTGCATTCATTTTTTGCTTTTAGGCGTTGGTGTTTAACCGATTTTGCTAATAGGGAATTAGCTTTATTGCCCTAGGAGTAATACATGGATTTGGTTCTCTTGAAATTGTATTCAGTTTGATATAATAATAGGGATCTAAGTTTTTGTCTTTCCTGCTGTAGAGAGTCTGCTAGGACTTGGGTGGGGGTTTGCTTGTTTTGAGTTTCTTTCAGTTTGATCGATTCTAAGACCTCGTCAATTTGCTTTCTCCTCTGGCTTTTCAGATTGGATTGTAGTTGTATAAAAATTCCCCTCATGTAGGCTTTGTAAGTGGCCCACAGGACGGGAATATAAACTTCTGGCGAAGAGTTTGTTTTAAAAAATAGGGTATGGGCCTGGGTGATTTTCTGGCGGTGTTTGGGTTTAGACAGGAGGGACGAGTTTAGTCTCCAGAGTCTGGTAGAAGCGGATTTGAGAGGTTTGCCCAATTGTATCAAAACCGGGGCATGGTCCAACCATGTTATTGTCCCAATTTGTGATGAAGTTACTGTTTGTAATGTCCACTTATCTGTAATAAAAAAATTGATTTGTGAGTACGAGAGATGTGGTGGGGAGTAGTAAGAATAGTCTCTTTCGGTGCTGTGTTGGCATTTCCAGATGTCGTATAGGTCTAGAGAATGTAGTAAGTGGTTTAGAGTTTGGTGGGGTGTTCTCTTGGTGTTCGAGGCATCCAATTCTCTATTATTAATGATATTGAAATCACCGCCAACGATGAGTCTACCCTTTTTGAGGGTCAGAATCTTCTTAAAGAGTCTACTACAGAATCTTAGTTGTTTAGTGTTTGGGCCATATACATTTACAATGGTATATGTAGTTCTATTGATGTCGCATATGAGGATGTGGTATCTGCCCAGGGGGTCCACTAATTCAGAATGGAAGTGAAATGTAGCCGTATTCCTTATTACCGTCAGGACTCCATTTTTCTTTCGGGGGTTGGAAGCAAAGAATGTGTGTGGATATTGTCGCAGATGTAGAGATGGTGATTTGCCTATAGCAAAGTGAGTCTCTTGTATTAGGAGAGCATCTGATTTGAGTAGGTTGGACCCTCTGATCAGTGATGCACGTTTGAACGGTGAATTCAGACCTCGTACATTGAGTGTCATGATTTTAAGAGGCATCAGAGGTATGTAGGGGCTGATGTGGCTGTAGGTGTGAGAGATCATGAAAGTCCTGAGGTTGATGTTGTTAAGAGTAAGTTTCTTCAGTTGAGAAGTTGAGTAGGGCCCGGTAGGGGAATTATTGAGGTTTTCCAGGTATTGCTGCTCTTGTAAGAGGATAGTTTTCAAGTGAATTCTTTTTTGCAGAGTATCGTATGCACAAGTAAGGAGAGAGGTACTTTGTGGGGGAAGTAAAAACTGGGGAACGAGTAAGAAGGACTTGCCAAAAATGCAAGTAACATGGGTAGCATCTCTTGCTACTTCTATGAACAAGGGGGGTAGGAGTATCCGAGTCATTAACGTAATAATCAGTACTGGAATGGAACTGAACATAGTCTGTCGACGAGGCTATGAAAAGGGCCCAGCATCTAGTCGGTCGAACTGAAACATCTGAACGACTTTCCACTATTGAAGATTGTTGTGTTTCCATACTTTGCGAACGTTTTGGAGAGGGGGAAGGGTCCAGTACTGGAGTTATTCCCCACTCCTTGAGAAGTTTCAGACCTGATTCCAGGCTCCTGATTGTGTGGAATTTGCCTTGGTGTTTAATCGTTATTTTGGTAGGGAAACCCCATTGGTAGGCAATATTGTGGTTCCAGAGTGCCTTTGTTATGGTTGAGAGGTTTCTTCTGTTTTGCAGTGTCGCTTTCGATAGGTCTGCGTAAATTTTGATCCCGCTGTAAGGTTCTGGTAGTGAAGAGGCATTTTCGCAGCTAACATTACTTTCTCTTTCGCATGGTAAAAATGAACCTGTGTCAGGACATCTCTTGGAACAGAGGCTGGAAGAAAGTCCGGTTTGGGGATTCTGTGAGCCCTGTCGATTGCCAGTTCTAGATGAGAAAGGGACGGACTTAGTACCTTCATCAATTGTTGCACATATGGTACTAGTGCGTCAGGTGTTATCGCCTCCGGTATACCGCGGATCTTGAGATTGTTCCACCTGGAGCGATCCTCCAGGTCAGCTATTTTGAGGCATAGTTCCTGCAATTCTGATTCATGATCAGTGTGGGCATCCACCATGTTGTTGTGCGCTATACACATTTTACTGACTTTGGTTTCCACATGTGAGATTCTTGTCTCGTGCTTTTGTATGAATTTTTTGACAGGGGCAAGGGCTGTATGTATGTCAGAGTGCAGAGATTGTCGCAGAGAGATCAGCATGGTCTTCAAAAAAAAACCTCTGTGATAGGCTGGTCTGAAATGGGTACATTCTCTATGGAGAAGAAACAAAGTTAGTTTCCGTGAACGAATCTTCGATCTGTTCCTCGAATGTATCTACGATCGGATCCGCGTTCGGGCTACGTTCCGAGTCTTCCATGCGGGGCCTGGACTTTAGTGGGCTTCTTGTCATGGGCGATAATGGGGGAGAGGACTCACCCGGGTCACCCTCATACAGAGGGAAGGTCAGTCTATGATCATGGCACGTCTCTCCTTCTCCATGTGGGTGCTGTGTTGTTTTTTGCCTTGGACCGGCGCCATCTTGGATAGAGTCAGGGCCTGAGAGCCGGGAATAAACCTATAAGTTTCTGCAGCCGATCAGTGTTCTTCCTGCGGCGAGACATCTTTTCCGGGCAGGGGATAGATTCAGGAACGCGCTTTGGAGTAGATGCCATCAGTGTTGTTGCTCTTTCAGTCGGTTTGTAGCTGTGATTGCAGGAGCCTCACAGAAGAGCGGCCATCAAGGTTGCCAGCCAGACACGCCCCCGTTTGAAAAAAATTTTGATGTTCCTGGCAGAGTATCTGCAGCCGAGTCCAGTATTCTTGATTTACGTCAGGGTAGCGTCCTATGCCATAGAATTCCATACGCTAGCGGCAGAGACCAACTGGGACATTAGCAACCTTAACCCCTTCCTTACCGGGCACTTAAACCCCCCTCCTGCCCAGACCAATTTTTGGCTTTCAGCGCTGTCGCATTTTGAATGATAATTGCGCGGTAGTGCAACGTTGTACCCAAATAAAATTTGCGTCCTTTTTTTCCCACAAATAGAGCTTTCTTTTGGTGGTATTTGATCCCCTCTGCGTCATTTCTGATCGCCGCTATAAACACAAAATGAGCGACAATTTTGCAAAAAAGAACAATATTTTTTACTTTTGGCTAAAGTACAAATCCATTAAAAAAATATCCATCAGTTTTGGCCGATATATATTCTTCTACATATTTTTGGTAAAAAAAAAAATCGCAATCGGCGTATATTGCGCAAAAGTTATCGCGTCTACAAACTGGGAATTGATTTATGGCGTTTTTATTATTATTTTTTTTTACTAGTAATGGCGGCGATCTGCGATTTTTATCGGGACTGCGATATTGGGGCGGAAATGTCTGACATTTTTTACATATTTTTGGGACCAATGACATTTATACAGCGATCAGAAATGTAAATGTCCACTGATTACTGTATAAATGTCATTAGCATTCAAGGGGTTAACCAGCAGGGGGCAGTGAAGGGGTTAAATATGTTCCCTGGGTGTGTTCTAACTGTGGGGGGGCAGGGCTGGCCGGGACATAACAGATCTAACTGATCCCAGTGACAGGGATCAGTAGATCTGCTATGTCCCCTGTCACAGAACGGGGAACCGCCGTGTTTACAACGGCGGTTCCCCGTTCTGAGGCTCCTAAAGGTGATCGGCGGGTCTCGGGAGGACATCGTGCCGCCGCTGCCGCCAGGGGGCGCGCAGGAGCATGCGCAGTGGAGGACGTCCATGGACGTCCTCCGGGCATTTCAGATCCGCGCTGGAGCCGTACTTTGGCTATAGCGCGGATCTGAAGTGGTTAAGGCTGCGTTCCACAGAAGGTTAGCGGAACACATTAACGTACCGTGAAATCCTAGCGGGTCTGGAGGAGTTTATCAACTTGTGTATCCTGGTGGACACTCGCTTCTCAGTTAGAGAGAGGGCACCAGGGACAATATAATCCTCCCAGACTTGGTACTAAGTCTCCTTCTTGACAATCGCTAGTCCCTTCTGTCCCCTCGCCTGTCGGGTCTGAGGAAGAACCCATGGACATAGGGGCAGAGCGGTTGTCAAACAGTGAGCGCACAGAACGCTTGGCCTTAGGCCTCTGTCTGTATTGTGGGAAGCCAGATCATGTGTCTTGTCCAGTTCGGCCAGAGAACTTCCGGGCTTAATGGATGAGCGAGGAGTCCTATTAGGACCTGCTGTTTTGAATCCTCTTCAGGAGAGACTTCTCTTTGTCCTGGAATGACCAGTGTTTTTCTACAGTAGCCTTTATTGATTCTGGCGCTGGTGGTGTGTTTTTAGATGCAGCTCTGGTTAAGAGACTCCAGATCCCCATAGTTTCTAAAACCTTTCCGCTCTGTGGGACTACCTTGTTGGAGCCCCTCTGGGTGATGGCCTTATTGCCCATGAGTCCAAGCCCCTCTCTGTCTGTTTAGGGGCTCTGCATCAAGAGGTTTTGACTTTTAACATTATCTTGTCCCCAAAACACCAGGGGGTTCTCTGGTTCCCTTTGTTAAGTAAACATAACCCATCCATTGATTGGTCCTCTGGTCAAAGTTCGGCTTGGAGCACCTCCTGTCTTGTCTACTGTCTCCACAAGATGGTACACAATCAAGTGTCCATCAATGAGGTGTCTACCAACCCTGAATTGTTTGAGGCCTATGCAGATTTTGCTGATGTGTTTTCTGAAAAGGAAGCGGAGGGTCTTCCCTCACACCACCCTTATGACTGTGCAATTGACTTGCTTCCCGGTACTCCTCTACCTAAGAGGAGAACCTATCCCCTTAATCTGGCTTTAACTAAGGCTAAGAAGTAATGCATTGAAGACAGCGTGAAGAAGGGTTTAATTCGGCCTTCTACCTCCCCTTTGGGGGCAGGGGTTTTTTTTGTTGAGAAAAAATATGGAGGACTCGTAGACTTCTACTGCGTAGACTTCAGAGCGCTTAACCGAATTACTGTAAAGAATCAGTATCCTCTTCCCCTGATTACTAAATTGTTTGCCTGGGTCCAAGGATCGAAGGTCTTTACCAAACTATACCTTCGGTCAGCATACAATCTAATTGGTATTAAAGCAGGAGACGAATGGAAGACAGCCTTTAATACAAGAAGGGGGCATTATGAGTGTCTTGTAATGCCATTCGGTCTCTGCAATGCCCTCTTCATATTCCAGATGTTTGTGAATGACATTTTCAGGGATCTACTTGACTCTTCATTGTCGTCTACTTAGATGATATACTCATTCACTCTAAAGATTTGAAGCTTCATCGTTGCCATGCACGCACTGTTCTCCAACGTTTAAGAGATCACCGGTTGTATGCTAAACTTTCCAAATGCTCTTTTGAACAATACCTTTCCTAGGGTATATAATTTCTTCTAAAGGATTCCAGCTGGATCCGAAGAAAATCAATGCCATCTCACAGTGACCCAGACCTTCCACGTTAAAAAAAGTCCATCAGTTCATTGGATTTTCGAACTACTATCGAAAGTTCATCAAGAATTTTTCCAAGATTCTGGCTCCCGTCACAGCACTCACCAAGAAAGGGACCAATTGTTCTTAGTGGGCGCCTGAAGCTCTGGAAGCCTTTAACCATCTAAAGTCTGCTGTTTTCTTTGCTCCCGTGCTTTATCATCCTTAACCTTCTGCTGAATACTTTTTGGAAGTGGATGCCTCCGAAATAGGTGCCGGAGCAGTGCTGACCTAACGAGACCCTACTTCCATCAAACTACATCCGGTTGCCTTCTTCTCAAAAAAATTCTCTGTCGCAGAACAAAACTAAGACATTATGGCATAGAGAACTTCTGGCTATAAAAGTAGCATTCTCCGAATGGCGACATTTATTAGAATGTATGGAACTCCCAGTTTTGGTTCAAACTGACCATAAAAATTTAACCTACTTGGAAAAGGCTCAGAGATTGAATTCCAGACAAGCCCACTGGGCATTATTCTTCATCCGGTTTAATTTTGTTGTAACATACATTCCTGGTACTAAGAACACCAAGGCGGATGCCCTGTCTCGGCAATTAATAACTAAATACTGCAGCGCATAGTCCATTTGAGTAAAGAAGAAAAAGAGAATGTCCACACTGTTACACTTTAAGGATAGCAACTGAAGTGCATCTCATCACCAGTGTCACCACCACACTTGGCTCCTTACCGGAACGCACCAACCTTCTATTACGGAAGGTGAGTGTAAGCCCTTCTACAACTCCAGTCAAGGCAATCCCTGCAGAGCACTCAAATCACCTCGGAAACTCAGGCTATGCTCCACAACGTCCCAGTACGTAGACACAGGCCCGATTGCGTATGCAGAGGAGCGCATTCATAGGATAAAACATAAAGAGCCCATAGTGCAGACAGCCATAGTAAACATTTATTAGGATAAAAAGGATCCACTCACATGTCAATGAATAAAAAACAGCACACAGGGTAAAACTCCAATGTCCAACTTCAAAGATGGCGCCCGCTCATCAGCTTCCTGGTCACATGTGCCGAACGTCGCTTGGCTCCATCCAACGTGTTTCGTCATTAACGTGACG
The DNA here is from genome assembly GCA_018402905.1 of Glandirana rugosa. Taxonomy (NCBI): domain Eukaryota; kingdom Metazoa; phylum Chordata; class Amphibia; order Anura; family Ranidae; genus Glandirana; species Glandirana rugosa. The sequence goes on along the minus strand of BLSH010418074.1, from coordinate 70,964 downwards.
TTGTCAGGGGATGCCTCGGCAATTCCCTTGCGAAAGTCACCAAGCTCCCCCGGAGTATATTGTTCCTCCTGAACAAATTATTGCGCCAACTGAATACTACCTTACAAAAGAGCTTGTTGGCTGCTCAAACCCAGGCTCCTACCAATCTGTAAGGTTCGGGCTAATACATTGTATGTGCCTCCAGTTTTACGTAAGGTAGTTTTGCAGTGGGGGCATGGACAAAAGATATCCAGGCATCCTGGTATGAAACAAACTTTCTTACGCCTGAAACCCCTGGTTTGGTGGCTTACGCTTAAGAAGGATGTGATCGCCTTTGTTAGAGCTTGTACTGTTTGTGAGGCCATCAAAATGCCTTGATCTGTTCCTCAAGGCCTACTACCTGTTCCTCATGGTCCCTTTTTTTCATGGATTTGCCGGCTTCCAGGGGGAATACTGTCATCTGGGTAGTTGTAGACAGGTTTTCGAAAATTGGCACACTTCATTCCTATGCCAGCCCTACCTTCAGCCCCTAGCCTGGCTTTATCTTTTATTGAAAATGTTGTCCGTTTACACGGTATTCCAGTCGTTATTGTTAGCGACAGAGGCCCACAATTCATTTTTTTGTTCTGGAGAGATGTTTGCAAACATCTGGGTATCAAGAATTCCCTGTCTTCTGGATAACATCCTCAATCTAACGGCCAAACAGAAAGGGTTAATCAAGATATACAGACCTATCTAAGAGCTTACGTTAATGCTGAACATGACGACTGGAGTCAGATGCTTCCTCTAGCTGAAATAGCCCACAACTCACAGTGGCACTCTTCCTTGAAATGTTCTCCATTCCAAGCTACCTTTGGTTATCAACCCAAAGTCCTCCCATTCCAAACTTCACAAGTAGAGGTACCTGCAGGAGCCAACATGGTGTCTAGGTTAACCAAGCTATGGAAATAAATAAGGAAAGTGTTGCTGCAGTCTGTGCGCAGTTACAAGGGATATGCAGATTGTCGCAGAAGACCTGCACCTAGTTTTTGTCTTAATTAGCTTGTATGGTTATCCACTAAAAACATCAAACTGAGACAACCATCCCCCAAAATTGGGCCTAGATATATAGGACCCTTCCGCATTCTTAGTCAAGTCAAGCCGGTGGCCTATAAACTTTGTTTGCTCTCATATCTTTGAATTCCCAATACGTTTCACTTATCCTTACTTAAACCCTTTTACAAGAATAAGTTTTCTCTACCCCCTAGACGTCCTTCTCCTGTCTTGGTTCATAACCATCAGGAATATGAAATAAATTAGTAAAATCCTTGATTCCCGACATAAGGGTAGACAATTGCAGTATCTGGTGGACTAGAAAGGCTACCCCATTGCAGAAAGGACTTGGGTACCCACTTGCGATGAACATGCCCCACTACTAGTCAAATTATTCCATGGTAAGGCATTCTTCCAAGCCCAAATAGTTGGGAGCATCTTTGTGTGGGAGGTACTGTCACGCCTTGACTCTGGATCCACCCAGCAGCCAACTGTAGGCAGTCACCTCAATTAGTATCCTATAAATCCTCACGTCCCCTTCCTGTCTTTGCCTGAGTATAGGAGCCTGCGTAGCTCCTTCCTCAGGCCATTGGTGGTCTGAGGAAGGAGCTATGCAAGCTCCAAAACATGTAACCACCCACCATCAGTGTAGACGTGCACAGCTCTGTGCACTCCAGCCTGAGAAACACCAGATTCCACACACACCAGCCCGCCATTGGACTCTGATGACAGCTGCAGGCCGGCTACATCCACCCTCCATAGGCTTGAGGAATGAGGAAATCTGATACTACAGCACACGCTCGTATCTTACCATCATCCTGTAAGTGTTCAAAATATATGGGGGATTCCTGCGCTTAGGATGACTAGAATTGTAGTAAGACTGCTGCCTTCCTTTAAATTTCCAAGTAGGAAAACAATAGATAAATGATGATAACGTAGGAATGGCGCTGTTTGAAATTAACCTTGGGAAGTGTATCTGTCTGTGTGGGGTAATCCCTATAAAATGGTGAATTGGTAAGAAGAATTATAAGTAAAAATCAATAAATGTCCGTAAAAAGTCCGTAATACTAAAATCCGTAAATGTCCGTAAAAAAGAAGAATTAATCTAAGATCATCTAAAAAAATTCCTTTGCAATAGGTTTGATAAAAAAGAAGGTAAGGTGGTGGTTTAAAAGATATAATACAGCAGAAAGAAGATTTATAAACTCATATATATAACATGTCCGTAAATGTCAGTAAAAGTCCGTAAAAACCAGAAAGAAGAATAAATAGGTAACCGCATATGTCTATCTAAAATCACGTATTAACCGGTTTTCAATACTTCTATAGTAGAAACCAGATGAGACAACCAGCAGCGTGGTCAGGTCCGTATAAATGTGGGAATACTCGGTGGGTTCAATCATAGGATTGTTATCTCTTACACTTTATAGTCCTATGTTTTCACATTAGAGAGAATCAAAAACACGCGTGGCCCATTTTTAACGTCATTAACGTCATTTCGTCACTTCCGGTTTTTTTGTTATATATATGAGTTTATAAATCTTCTTTCTGCTGTATTATATCTTTTAAACCACCACCTTACCTTCTTTTTTATCAAACCTATTGCAAAGGAATTTTTTTAGATGATCTTAGATTAATTCTTCTTTTTTACTGACATTTACGGATTTTAGTATTACGGACTTTTTACGGACATTTATTGATTTTTACTTATAATTCTTCTTACCAATTCACCATTTTATAGGGATTACCCCACACAGACAGATACACTTCCCAAGGTTAATTTCAGACAGCGCCATTCCTACGTTATCATCATTTATCCTGTAAGTGTTAACCCCCTCTGCGCCTGCACTGACCACCCTCTGCTGCACTTAGAGGCTTTCTCTGTGTTTTTATCCTTCAGGAACAAACTGCTCCACTCAGATGGAAGAATGTGTATCCACACTATATTAGATCCCATGCATATTTGATCTTCTACAGTGTTTTTTTAACTGTGTGTGCACCAATAAATCCTTTACATATTACACTTAGAGGCGCCTTGTCTTCTACCCCTTATACCTCCAGATCTGCTTCTTCTGTCCAAGAGCTGCCCTAAGGACACCACTTGGCCACCAGCCCCGCCATCTGATAACCGGAGCGCCCTAGCAACCTCTCTCCTATACACCAGGTTAAGCACATGTGCCAGTCAAGGTACTTATGTGAACTTACCCTGCCAAACGGCTACCAGTAGGTTGATGTCGTTGACACACATGACCAGCCTGGCACCCTTGGGTATTTGGTCAACCACCTCTCAGCCTGCCCCTGAAGAGCTTCCAAAAGCCTGGTCCAGTGTGGTTTATGTCACCCAGGCATACCAGCTGCATAACAGTGTGGCAGCATTTTGCATGGTTTATTGCAAAAGCTCTGGGGTGTTTGAGGGGCTAGTTCTGTGGAATCAATAGGTGAAGCCATTGAGCAGAAGGGAGAGGAGCTGACTTCACTATCACCATTATGAATGTGCAGGACACAGGATAGTACCACCAACTATGTGCCCTGTCCTACAACCTTCTCAGCTACCATCAAATTTGACCAGTGGGCCACGAAGGAGACAAAACATTCTTGCTCATGTTTACTAAACCATGCATCTGGGTCATATGAACTCTGCCACATACCACTTGGTCCAGCAATACAATGCAAAATGTACCTTGCACATGCTGGTAGAGGGCAGACATGGCCTTCTGGGCAAAAATAAATAAAAATGATGGCTAGGTATATACTACTGTGGTGCAGTACAGAAAAGCTAAAGGGATTGCATTACTTTTCTAAGCTCACCATTTTGGTCACTTCTTTAAATGGTCACCAGATGATGCACACACTCTCAATCAGGAAACAATGATGTGATGAAATGAACTCCAGCTGCCCAGAGCCTGTCTTCCTCACATGCATAAACTGATAGAATGGAGATGAATCCACCAGTTTGAATCTGGGTAGCTAAAATAGTGGGACTTTTTTTGAGCTGTCTTATTCACTTGTACCAAATACTAAGTAATATTTTCTCTTTATTCCTTGTATGATTTTGTGATTAAATCCCTTTGCTGCCATTTTCCTACTCCAAGTGACTGAAATTTGTTTTACAATTTTCACATGTACTAAGGAAAGACACAGGAAAAACTTTAGAATGCATTAAACTTTGTTTTAGAAAGATAATATATATTTCTATTCTACATTCCAAAGTCCTCCTACAAATGCTTGTCAAACCATTTTTCAAAAAAAATTATACAAAGCCTGTTATTAGCTCACACAGGCACAATAAAAAAAACTGAATTCCAACTAAATTTAAAACATAAAACTAGGTAGGAATGATAAAGAACACCTACTGTACATCTTTATTTAAGATCATACAAACTTGCAAAACACAACTTCAAAATATATGAAATTGTAATAAGAATCTTTGCTAAAAAGTTATCCAAAACTTTGTAATTTAAAGATGCCTCAAGCTTTCCTCAGATAAGGCAAGCAAAGAGCAAAATACTAATCACCAGTATTGACTATAGGTTCCCTACTGCTAATCTATTTCCCATTACTGATTTAACATGCTTTTTCTTCACTGTATTTCTGTGTGGAAATGGTCGTCTTAGTAGAGGAAAGGGCTTTGTTTCCTCATGTCAGAGCCCCCACCCTCCATTAACTGGTGGTCTAATGACTGATAGTGGAATAATCAAGAAGCAGCAGGAGAGTTGCAGAAATAACAGATTCACAGAATGAATGAAGCAGAAGCACACTTAACATTTATACAGGTTCACTATAACATAGAAAATCTTAACTGTTTCATTTTTTTCTACTTTAACTATTTTGCACATTACTGTAATACTTAAATAATTATTTAATACATATCTACTTACCTACCTACCTACAGGATTTGTGTATGTCCTCAGTGTAATCTTTTTCTTTGGAAGGCATTTGTATATTAGTATGTCTTTATTTTGTTCTTAATTATTTCATATTTTATTAGAAATGACAGATGGGATAGAATGTGAAAAGGTGAAAGTTATGCAGCAAGGCAATAGTTACAGTATTGCCCTCATATATTATTGTGGATGGAGGGGCCTATCGGAATCTGGAAACCCAACAATAAACTGGCACCCAGATAATGGCCTCCCTCATTTACAAAAAATGTAAAAAGTAGAAAAAAACACAAACACAAGTCTTTTAACCACTTGACCACTGGGCACTCAAACCCCTTAACAACCAGACCAATTTTCAGCTTTCAGTGCTCTCACATTTTGAATGACAATTACTCTGTCATGCAACACTGTACCCATATGAAATTTGTGTCCTTTCTTTTGGCGGTATTTATTCACCGCTGGGTTTTTTATTTTTTGTGCTATAATTTAAAAAAGACTGAAAATGTTGTAAAAAAATGAATTTTTCTTAGTTTCTGTTATACAATTTTGCAAATTAGTAATTTTCCTTCATAAAGTTTGGCCAAAATTTATACTGTTACATATCTGGTAAAAAAAAAACAACACATTAGTGTATATTACTTGGTCCTTGTGTAAGTTATAGAGTTTACAAGCTATGGTGCCAATCACTGAATATTGATTACACCTGATGTACTGACGTACTGACGGCCTATCTCACTTCTTGAGACCCTAACAAGCCAGGAAAGTACAAATACCCCCCAAATGACCCCTTTGTGGAAAGTAGACATTCCAAGGTATTTAGTAAGAGGCATGGTGAATTTTTTGAAGTTGTAATTTTTTCCCACAATTCTTTGCAATATGAAGATTTTTTACTTTTTTTTTTCATTGTCATGTGTTAACAGGTTATTTCTCACACCCAACATATGCATACCACAAATTACACCCCAAAACACATTCTACTACTCCTGCTGAGTATGGCGATACCACCTGTGTGAGACTTTTACACAGCCTGGCCACATACAGAAGCCCAACATGCAGGGAGCACCATCAGGCGATCTAGGAGCATAAATTACACATATTATTTCTTGATTACCTCTTGCACTTTTGAAGGTCCTGCAGCTCCAGGACAATAGAAATGCCCAAAAAATGACCCCATTTTGGAAAATAAACACCCCAACGTATATTCTAGGAGACATAATGAGTCTTTTGAACATGTCATTTTTTCCACAAGTTTTTGGAAAATGTGGAAAGAAAATGAAAACGCTTTTTTTTTTTTTTTACACAAAGTTGTCAATCCATAAAATATTTCCAACACACAGCATGTACATAGCAAAAATGACACCCCACAAAATATTCTGCTACTCCTCCTGATTATGGCGATACCACATGTGTGACACTTTTACACAGCCTGACCACATACAGAGGCCCAACATGCAGGGAGCACCGTCAGATGTTCTAGAGGCATACATTTCAAATCTAATTTGACTACCTTTTACACTATTGTGAGGCACTGTGGAGGCATGGATAGGCACTGTAGTGGCAAGAATAGGCAGTGTAGTGGCATGGATGAGAAGTGTAGTGGCATGGATGGGCAGTGTAGAGGCATGGATGGACACTGTAGTGGCACGGATGGGCAGTGTAGTGTCACAGATGGGTAGTGTAGTAGCACAGATGGGCACTGTAGAGGCATGGATGGGCACTGTAGTGGCACGGATGTGTCACGGATGAGAATTGATGTGGTATGGATGAGCATGAATGAGGCACAAAAGAGCCATGGATGGGGATAGATGAGCACGGATGGGGATGACTGAGCACAGATGGGGATGACTGAGCATGGATGGGGATGGATGAGCATGGATGGGGATGACTGAGCACGGATGGGAATGGATGAGCATTGGTGGGGATGGATGAGCACAGATGGGGATGGATGAGCACAGATGGGATGACTGAGCACCAATGAGGATGGATGAGCATGGATGGGGATGACTGAGCACATATGGGGATGGATGAGCACAGATGGGGATGGATGAGCACGGATGGGGATGGATGAGCATGGATGGGGATGGATGAGCACGGATGGGGATGGATGAGCACGGATGGGGATGACTGAGCACGAATGAGGATGGATGAGCACAGATGGGGATGGATGAGCACGGATGGGGATGACTGAGCATGGCTGGGTGGGTGAGCACAGCTGGGTGAGAATGGCTGAGCATGGA
>BLSH010418074.1:52371-63825 GCA_018402905.1 Glandirana rugosa | reverse complement strand
GTAGGCACGAGTAGGTAGGGGTAGGCACGAGTAGGTAGGGGTAGACACGAGTAGGTAGGGGTATACACGAGTCAGTAGGGGTAGGTACGAGTAGGTAGGAGTAACCACGAGTCAGTAGGGTAGACACGAGTAGGTAGGGGTAGACACGAGTAGGTGATGGATGAGCATGGATGGGGATGAATGAGCACAGATGGGGATGGATGAGCACAGATGGGATGACTGAGCACCATTGAGGATGGATGAGCATGGATGGGGATGACTGAGCACAGATGGGGATGGATGAGCACGGATGGGGATGGATGAGCACAGATGGGGATGGATGAGCATGGATGGGGATGGATGAGCACGGATGGGGATGGATGAGCACGGATGGGGATGACTGAGCACGAATGAGGATGGATGAGCACAGATGGGGATGGATGAGCACGGATGGGGATGACTGAGCATGGCTGGGTGGGTGAGCACAGCTGGGTGAGAATGGCTGAGCATGGATGGGTGGATGAGCATGGATGGGTGGCTGAGCATGGATGGATGAGCATGGATGGATGGGTGGCTGAGCATGGATGGATGGGGTGAGGATGGCTGGGTGGGTGAGCATGGATGGATGGGTGGCTGAGCATGGTTGGGGTGAGGATGGCTGGGTGGGTGAGAATGGATGGGGTGAGGATGGCTGGGTGGGTGGTGGATGGATGGGGTGAGGATGGCTGGATGGGGTGAGGGTGGCTGGGGTGAGGATGGCTGGGTGGGTGGTGGGTGTGGATGGATGGTGGGGGGTGCAGCCTGTCCCCCACTGTCACTTAGCAGCGCTGTGGGCATTACACATCGCCCACAGTGCTGCACAGGTCCTGTCTCCCCCTCTCTTCTCTCACACTGCACCGATCGGTGCAGAGAGGAGAGGGAAAAGCCGGCCGAAGCACCAGCTTGTTTACATGTGATCTCTTCCATCACAGCAGCCATTCACCGAGATTCGTGACGCGGCTGGTCCCCTGGACCCAGTGGTCATGGATATTCCCGTGTGCGCGACCTAGGAGGTGCGTGGGAAGCACAATTCTGGGAGGACGTCAATTTTGTCTATGGGCCGGTTGTTAACTGGTTAATTGAAAAAGTCAAAAAAGGCCCACAATGTACATCCAACTTCAATCACGTCATCCATTGATGTAAAACAATATTAATCACGATGCCCACTGACCCACTGAAAGTAAAAAGAAAAAGCACTGCCCCCAGACACATTCTGACACATTCAGTCTGGGTCCTTGTGACATCATTGACCACATAAGGTCATGTCCATATACAGTCAAAGCATAGGCATGTTCACAGGGTGCAGCACACCCCAATTACCCCATACACATTAGCATTATCGCTCTAGGTGCCAGCAGGAAGATGGGAAAGACCTCCATCTTACCGGCTCTGCCATAAGAGAAGTCCTTACTCGCTTGCCTTTCACTGTGCCGGCAGGGATACTGATCTCCCTGCAGGCATCATATAGATGTAGACACACATGTATGCTTGAGCTTTGGGGTGCACACGCTAATGTAATAGGCTGCACAATGATGTCACCCAGAAAGCCACACCAACTTGTATAGAACAGATGTCATTCATTCTCTCTGTCATTCAGCAGCAGGCAAGAGTGGACTGAACATCGCTCAGCAGCAGCCTTTTTTTTATTTCCGGCAGCAGGTTGGCAGTCATCGTGATTTATGTGGATCTACATCACTGGATAATATTAATGATGGTGGATGTATCTGTCAAAACTGTTTGTGTTTTTTTGTGAATGAGTAGGGATACTATATACCCCATACTCATTCACATAGGAGTGCAGTATCTGGATACCCACATGTTGTTAAAGGGGACTTCCAGATTCCTGTAAGCCATCCCATCTGAAGACCCCCACAAACACTGGGCCAGGATTGTAGGTAAGATATCATTTAACCCATCAACATAGGGACATGGTGCTTTGCCAGATAGATCCATCATGCAAGGTAAACTCCCAGGTTAAGGGCACATGTCCTTGTATGGTTCAGTTGTTCAGGTGGGGGGGGTGCATGTTCCCCCTCCCCTTTCCTGGCCATCCAAGCTGCAGGTTCAGAATAAGGGTCTGGTATGGATTTTTTTCTCCAATATTTTTATTGAAGTTTTTCAGGTTACACAAACAAGAGAACATCAGAAAAGTTACATACATGTAGTAAATACACACAATTATGGATATATAGAACAAGAAATCATTTGTAGTTCCTAAACAGGCTTGGCTTTACATATGTCAAACAAAAAGTGTGGTGCGTGTGAAAAATGTTTTGAGTTTAAATACTGGAGGGATTTTAAAATGTATGCAGTGAGACACCAGTGACGGCTCCAAAAAACCCAGACACCCCTGATGGGACCTTTCTGTATGTGAGTTGGGGCGAAGATAGTTTATATTTGAAGCTCTATCTGTCCGGTTGACTCATAATTGTTTATAAATGATGCCTCCACTGCATATTTTGGCTGTCATGACGCCTGGGGTCAGGTGACAGGTGCGCACCTCCGGGGTGCGAATCGCACCGAGGGTTGCAAAGTGCACCGCTAAGGTTGTGGACCTATAGCTGACTGCTGCTAATGAGTTCCAGCTGGTACGGGAAGAGGGACCCCTGGAGCATGGACACTGAAACACAGAGAGCTAGTGCATTGGAATCTAAGAGCCAGTAATTATTCGCCAGAGCCTCTGGTGGTGAGGATGGATTCGGCTGCAACTGGATCCAGGTCGCAGCCCCCAGGGTCCCCTAGCTCATGCTCGGCTGGCTACAGGTGGAAGAGAGGAAGCAGCAGTTCAGGAACAGCAAAGGATAGTCAGCGGCCTAGCAAAGGGTCAGGGACACCAGCAGACAGGAGATACAAGGAACAAGCCGAAGATAGGGGTATCAGACAGGCAGGGATAAACAGAGAACAAGCCAAATATCAGGGTATCAGGCAGGCAGGGATAAACAGAACAAGCCATTGATCGGTAACCTGAAATAGGCACAGAGCATACGACAGGAACAACCACACACGAAGCCAAACACACACAACATTGATCAGCAAGAAGGCTTGCAGCACGTGGTCTTAATTGAAGGCTGGGGTGGAGTTCACTGAGAGGAGATTACTTAGCCCACATGTGGTGGTGCGCACGGCCTCTAGGCTGACACAATCAAAAGTAAGCAAATAGACAGGACATGAATGTACTACGGGTTCATGACATTGGCTTAGACTTTTGGTTCTGTGTTTGTTGTGGGCCTTGTAGAGGTCTTTATTGGACAGCACGTGAAAGTCTGCCGGTATACATTATGTTATACTTGCGGTAGTGCCCTAGTCTGGCATGATTCCTATTTCTCAGTTAAGATGAGAGAGGGTCCTGTGTTGTTGTGGTATAGGGAGGGGGGTAGGATGAGGTTGGGATGGCCTAGCATATCTGTTGGCCATGTGTGGCCCTATTATCTATGTTAACCTCCCGATTATTCCCAGGTCAAGGTATTGTGAGGAGGTCTGTTAGTCTCTGGAATTCCTCAGTTTCAGTAAATGTCTCTAGCATGCCCAGGTTTTATGGAATTTAGCTCTTCAGTGGGGGATGCTGTCTGGTGAGTGGCCTCACGTGTGCAGTGGCTAGCGGTGAATACTTTGCAATGTCTAGTGGTTACCATCACGATAGAGATCTGCTATATGTTCAGTGGAATGAACACCACCATCTAAGAAACACACAGAACTTTTTTGAGGCAGAACATCACAATATAAGACTGTCTGTGATATATAGTGGAAATTCCCTTTTCTCTTAAGAGAACGAAACACCCTCTTTGGCACTTTTTAGGCACTTGTTTGCACCTTTTTTGCACTTTTTTGCACCTGCTGTGCACTTTATAATTAGTGGCAATGTGATAATAATATGTCTTATTTCAATTGCGTTGCACATTAATGGTTTGCACATACATTTATGTATTGTATTTAATTCATCTGATATTGATTTTCTTTGATTGATTTTTTATACCATTTATATTGCTCTGATTACACTATTAGATCGAATGCCATATCTTATGTATATTTATTTCAGTTCATCCGCACATTAGAAGTTTTGCACACCAATTCATGCACATGTCACTTTGGAGGACCTGAAATCATTATCTTACTATTATTACTATTTTACTATTTTTAGTATTCCATAATTTTATCACTCATATCCACCATCACATCTAAAAATTGCCTGCCTTATATAGTTTTTCCCTTGAAAGGTAATTAGTCTGGCATAGTATTTATATTGTATTATTTACCAGCATCCTGGAAATTGTATGTTATCAGAATTGAGCAGCGCCATACCCACCTTAATTTGGTTGTATTATTTAACTACACTTTCTGTGAAGTTTGGTGGAGGCAGCAGCTCTAAGAGTAAAATACTTTTATCCGTTTGCGCGGAACACACAATATACATACTGATTACATTGTTTAGCTGCCTGCGTTGACTCAAGGTATGTTGGGACAGATCCGCAAAGATCTGTAGCTTACTGATTGGATCAAGCAGTGTTCCAAGAGCTCTTACTTTCTGCATGAACTGTTCCTTGACATGGAAAAAATGGATTCTTAAGATTACATCCCTGGGCACTGAGTCAGGAAGGAAGGACAGCTTTGGTAGCCTATGGATGCGATCGATGACCAATTCAATATTTTTGGCTTCTGGTACCACTGTTTTAATCAGATTACGCGCATATGAGGCCAAGTCCGAAGGCTGAACCGATTTGGGTACTCCTCGGATTTTTATATTATTCCTTTTGGACCTGTCCTCAATATCTGCCAATTTATGTTTTATCCATTTGGTGTTCTGTGCCTGGTCCTCTTGGGTGTCTATAATGTCATTAACCGTAGTGGTAATATTCCCAATGTACGTTTCTATATGTGAGAGTCTATTATCCAGCACATTAATGCTGTGGCCGAATTTGTGCATCAAGGACATCATGTCCGCTTGTAGTGAACGCCTTAGGGACACCAACATGTCCTTTAAGGTTGAATCTATCACCGGCTGACCCATGGTAGGGAAAGCCGCTATGGAGACTGGTGCGGATGGTTGTGGAGATGCACCATTCGCAAGCAGCGGTAGCTGGCTTACCTCCCAGCTGTCTGCCATGATGTCGAGGTGCATCTCCGCTTTAGCAGTACTGCTGGAGATCGGTGTGCTGGGGGTGAGGAATAAGGCTCCAGTCCTGCTGTGGCTGCTGAGTCCTGGATTGCTGGTGATGTGCTGTGCAGCTCGTACCTGCGGCCTGTTGATTTCCTGCAGCGGCGCCATCTTGGCTGCGCCTCACGGTCGGCTGGTACATATAGGCCATTATTTTATGGGGGAACCGGTCCTCCTTTCTTTTTAGGGACATGCCTCCCTGGGTGATCCTGATGGTGTCCGCTAGCACTGGAATTGATTTAGGGACAACAGAAGGCTGGTAGTCGCTTGATACAGCGGTGACCGTGAGGAGCTCCTGTCTTATGCTGCCATCTCGTTTGCGTGACGAATGTCTGCCCCAATATCGCAGTACCGCTAAAAATTGCAGATCGCCGCCATTACTAGTAAAAAAAATAAAATAAATAAAAACCCCAGAAATTAATTCTCATCATCCGTAAATGCGGCCACTTTTGCGCAAACCAATCAATAAACGCCAATTGCGATTTTTTTTTTATCACAAATATGAGGAAGAATATAAATCGGCCAAAACCGATGAAAAAAAATGTTTTTTTTTTTTTTTTTCTGCATTTGTATTTTAGCAAAAAGTAAGAAATTTGGGTTTTTTTAAAAAATTGTTTCTCTTCTTTTGTTTATAGTGGTGATCAGAAATGACGCAGCGATGATCAAACACCACCAAAAGAAAGCTCTATTTGTGGGGAAAAAAGGACGCAAATTTCGTTTGGGTACAACGTCGCACGACCGCGCAATTGTCAGTTAAAGCGATGCAGTGCCGAATCGCAAAAAGTGCTCTGGTCCTAAAGTGTGAAATCCTTCCGGGGCTGAAGTAGTTAAAGCTTTCTTGGCTTCCTCTATGGAAATCAGGGGGTTTAAATCCGAGGCCTCTACCGGAGATATAGGTTTAGAGCTATATTGGTCCAGAAAGCTTTTTATCATCTCCTCTCTCTTGTTATGTTCTGGAAGGGTAGGTGGGGTGTTAAGTTATAAAGCTTGGTGTAGAAACGGACAAAATGGGCAGCAATCCCATCAGAAATGTCAATTTTGTTTTCCAGATGGGTCTGTGATGGAATGGATATTTGATGCGGCCTTTTTAGTTTGGAGAGCTCTTGCGAGCATCTTCCCAGCTTTGTTTCTGAATTCGTAGAAGAATTTTTGTGACAGCAGGTATTTACTTTTAATTGTTTTCCCTAATTCTTCAAGTAATTCTTCCCTCGCCGTCGTTAGGTCAGTCAGTGTTTGTGTTGCTAGTGACTGCTTGTGTGCCCTTTTTTTTTTTTCCATAAATTTTTATTGAAGGTTCAAGAATAGGTTTACATTGTATTACAATCGGTTACAGAAGGAGAGATCATCAAAAGATTCAAACAATAAAGTGACAGCTGCTCATATATCTTAATATCATATATAATAGGTAGAAACAACACACTCTTAATTAGAGAGGAGTACATGTATGTTCAGGCGCTAGTTGGATACGATTATACATAAGCAGTCGCTTTGTACTGTCAAATTGTTGAGTCATCTGTTGTGTGCGCTTTTGAGTGAATGAATGCGTGCCGCCAGTTCAGCAACTCGGGCTTGCCTTGCTCTTTTCTGCCTTGCCGCGATAGAGCTAAATTCACCACTAATGATACACTTATGTGCTGCAAACCGAGTTGCCTGGGGGGTTTCAGAGGATTCATTCTCTCAAAAGTATTTTGTTAGTCGCAACTTGATCTGTTGCACAGCTTCTGGGGAAGAAAGTAGGGAGTTTTCTAGTGTCCATATTTTGGGACCTGTGGTTGTGGTCGAAAGTGTCATAGTCATGGAGATGGGATTATGGTATGAGAGGAACATTGGGTCAATGGTTGCTTTGGTAAGAGAAGGTGAGTCATTTTATTTCAAAGATGTTTATTGAGATTTTACATAGATACAGAAAAAAGGCTTATAATTGCTGCATAAGTACAAGGTTTGGCAGGTGTAAAAATAATGTCACAACATAGTATATACAGAGGGCAAGAAGTAAAAACAGTCAGCATGCATAGTAAAAGTTTCAGTCCTAGTTAGCCAATTGACAGGTGGCCCTGCAGAGTCCGGAATACTGGAACTCCTAGCCGACCATGGTTCATCCTCCCCAATCGGTACGGGTTAGCTATTTCTGGGAGAAGGTGGGGGGAGCTCCCCAGAAGGGAACTTGCTGTGCCGAGAGCGTGGTCACCCCCCCACACCCCTCCCGTCCCTGTAGGCCAAGAACCATCCGCTTACACCCGAGGGTCCGGGGAGAAGATTTGCCCAAAGGTACACATTAAGGTGTCTGTCTAAGGGATCTTCTCGCCCAGAATCTATTATTACCTGCTCAGACCTGCAGATAAGGGGGATATAAGCCAAGAAAGGGGGAAGAGAAAAGGAAAAAAGAGAAGAGGCTTATAGAGCCTAAGAGAGAAAGAATTAGAGAAGTGTTGTGCAGCCCTGTCGCCCTCCTTTAAAAGCCTAAGTTGCTGGGACACCAGGTAAAAAGGATACGCCCACATGTGTCGCCCAGGGTTCCCAAACCGCTTTGAATTCATGCCTGCTATCCGAAATGGAACTGGCCATTTTTTCTTGGGTCATCAGCCATGAAATTTTGCGTATAGCCGCTCTCAGTGATACTATTTGCTGTTTCCACGCCCCTGCTATGGTAATCTTGGCCCCTAAGAGGATGTGATGGATCAATTTACGGGTTGGCTTGGATATCAGGGGGATAAATTCATTTAGCAATGCAACAGTAGGGGACCTTGGTATCTGATAGCCTGTGACCCTCTTAATTAGCCCAAAAATTTTAGACCAAAAGGACTGTATTCTGGGGCATTCCCACCATATATGAGCCATGGTCCCTGACAGCTGGCAGCCTCTGAAACAGAGAGGATTTGCTCACGGGTAATACCTCACTAGCCTGACTGGGGTGAGGTACCATCTCGACAAGACCTTTACTATAGCCTCTGATATGGTTGTGTTTAAAACCCCTTTGAACGATTTGAAAAAAGCAGTCTGCCATCTGTCGAGGTCCCATTGAAACTGAAAGTCCTCTTTCCAGGCTGTCATGAAGGCGGATTTCTCCATGGGCCGGATAAGGGTCTCATAAATGACTGAGATACCCTCATTTTGAAGGTAAGTCATTTTGAGTGAGGAAAAAATAGTCCATCCTAGTATATTTGTTGTGGGGTGGTGAGAAGAACTGAAGTCTTTAGTGTGTGGGTAGAGAACCCGCCAGGTGTCATGTAGAGTTAAGTCACTGAAGACCAAATTGATCGTTTTTAGGGCACTGTACTTAATGGATGAGGTTCCAGTGGATGGGATTGAGGAGTCTGGGTGGAGGCTCAGCGAGGAGTCGAGAACTGTGGACTCCTAATAAAACAGTGCCTTGTGAGCCAATGAGAAAAACACTTGAACGACTAGAAATGCAAAAACAACTATGTCAGAGACATATAAAACAAATCTACAAACATACAGAACCATTTGGAACCATTCACCCGCAGCCACCCTTGTATTCAGCAGTGTTGCCTGTCAGTTTGGTCACTGGCTGGATAGAAACTTTAAGAGTCCTGAGTTTCTATTGCTAGTATAAGCTTATGAGCCTAGTATAGACAGTCGTATAGCATGACAATCATAACACTCTGTATAACACTCTATATAGAACCCTCCCGCGTGGATCTGTTAGGTTGCCCTACTGGGTTGTGGGGGGGCAGATCCTTACGGTAGGGGCACATGGTTCTGTTCCTGTACGTAAAGTAGCATGTTGCCCTCTACCCTTTATTACAAGGGGGTAGAAATGAAGGTTAGTTCATGTCCTCCTTGTTTATGTTAGCCTTGGTGTCTCTCTGCAGCTAAGGAAGTCCCCCTGTGCCGCTATCATGCGGCTCTATGCTGTATGAGAAGATGAGGTACAAGGTTAGTACCTGGCTATTATTTCTGGAGGCATGCTTATACCCAGTAAGGTGTTGGGGCGTATTTTACATTATCATAGTGTATTTTGCCCATAGTAAGGGCTATCCTGTTTGTGGGGCCCTGATAATCCCTGCCTCCCCCCTTTATTGTAGGTTATATTAGCTGGATCTTTGGGACGTTTACATTGGATCTATTGTTTCATTGGGACAAGAGAGGATCGGTAAGGGTATATAGCCATGCTCTTAGGAGTACAAGATAGTAGTTTGTCATTCGGCCTCCCAGTGGATTTTTTTCTGTGTATCCCCATTGTTTTCCTTTAGCCATCATGCACCCTGGGGTTACCTTAGTAAGTGAGAAGAGGAGTAAGTCCTGCTTGTATGTGAGGGAGGCATCATAATGCTTCTGCTCGGTTTTAGTTGCAAGGAAGCCCCAATGTGCGTTAATGCTCAATGAGCTTAGCCACAAATAATATGAAGTTACAGAGTCTGTTACGTAGCTTCTCATGCATATATGTGATAACTTGCAGTTCGTCAGGAGTGAAGTATGCCATTTGGGGGTAGGGGGTGGTGTATTCCTCTATTGAGGTTTTAGCATCAGGCTAGGATACCACCCTGAATCATTGTTTTCCATTACCTTATGACATAGAAACCAATTGTCGTCCCAGTGGTAGGTATCTGTTCATGGCGAGGCATGTGCATTGCGGCTCTTAGTGGACCCAGCAGTTTGGGAGGTTTATGCTAGGCATCTGAATTTCACAGAAGGGTTGAGCTGGAAATATCTCCATATCGTATGGTCACAGGTTTGTTTGCAGATAGTGGTTGTGCACCGCAAAGAGGATTCAGGCACTGAAGGTTGACAAGGTCATCCTGGAAGACTAAGGTGGGTATGGTGGAATGGTCCAACTGTTTACAGCTGAACTAATACTGGCTGGCCGGGTCTCCTTGTCCAATGCTGGTTTCTGTGTCTTGCTTGCTTTTAGTTAGCTCTCCGGGATTGTGGTGATTTGGTAGGGCTTGATCCATGTTGGGTACCTGATGTGGCGGCTTATAATCTGGTACCCAAATGGGAGCGATGTCTGCAGTAGTGGGTGTCTTGGGCATCCATAGGTTCCTCATGGCGTGTTGCTCTTCCTGCTGGAGGAGTACAGAATTCCACGTACCAGTTGGGGACCTCCACCACAGTGATCCCCAGGGTCTCGCAAAAGTGCTGTATATCTTCTGGTACTCTGAGCAGTGCTGTTTACCCTTGTATGGAAGCTGAGGGGCAGAATGGAAACTTCCAGCTATAGTGAATGCCTCTAGTGTGCAGGACATCCAGCAGTGGTCTCAAATCTCTTCAATATTGCAGGGTAATACCCGACAGGTGTTGGAAGATAGGTATATCAGAGGCCCCAGATGTAATGTGGATTCTGTTTCTGGCCTTCCTCAGAATCTCCCCCTTTAACTTATTGTCCACGATGCAGCAAATAATATCTCTGGGGGGAAAGTTACAGGCTTTCGCTCACATAATCATTGAGATGTCCTGTTAATGAGAAAAATCTTGTGAGCTACCATGTAAATACAAGATGTTAAAATAGCTAGCTGCTGACACTGTTCACATTGCCATAGTCTGTGCTAAATACAATCAATCATAATTAGAGTTGAGCGAACCCGAACTGTAAAGTTCGGGTCCGTACAGAACTTTGGGGTGTCCGTGACCCGGACCCAAACCCGGACATTTGAAAAAAGTTTGGGTTCGGGGTTCGGGTATTTGATCCCGCCTGTTGAATAGCTGCAGGGAAGCCAATCAACAAGCATTTCACTGGTTTGCCCTTAGAAGCCATCACAGCCATGCCTACTAATGGCATGGCTGTGATTGGCCAGTGCATCATGTGACCCAGCTTCTGTATAAGCTGGAGTCACGTAGTGCTGCATGTCACATGCTCTCAGGCTAGTGTAGGGAGAGGATGCTGCAGGCACTGTGAGGGACAGATTGCAGATATAATAACATCTCATCCTGCATTACAGAACGATCTGATTCTGGACTAGGTAGAGATTACTACTACTACTGCTTTGAGGGACAGATTGCAGATCTCATCCTGCATTACAGAACAATCTGATTCTGGACTAGGTAAAGTCTACTGCTTTGAGGAACAAAGCAGGGACAGATTATTGTTCTAAAATCATTGCCTACTCCTATAGGGTCAGGTTCCTGCTGTTGCTGTAAGGGACAGATTATTGTTCTAAAATCATCGCCTACTCCTATAGGGTCAGGTTCCTGCTGTTGCTGTATGGGACAGATTATTGTTCTAAAATCATTGCCTACTCCTATAGGGTCAGGTTCCTGCTGTCCGCTACTAAAATCTTGTTATTAGACAGGGAATGTCGTTGTCGTCCTTGGACTGGGATATC
>BLSH010418074.1:22984-43945 GCA_018402905.1 Glandirana rugosa | reverse complement strand
ATACCCACAACAGACGATAAGACACCTGAAAATAAAGGAAGGAAAGATAGTGAAGGACCGGGCGGAGGATCAAACGAACAGATATATACTGTACGAGTCACATTAAGTGTAACGGACTCGTTGAAGTGTCAAGAGACTCGAGGGAAAACGTATGGAGAACAGATATGACACAGACTGATGGGTACATGGTATCCTGAATTTTCAATATCGTGACATGAGCTGTTTCTCTTGTTATCTTGTTTTCTGTAACTCTGCAATATTTTCCAATAAAGCTTTACTTGGAAAAAAAAAAAAAAAAAGGCAGGCAGCAAACAAACACAGGACGGTAAATAAAGCCGGAGTCAGTACATGGGTAGTCAGACACAGTATAGACAAGAGGTATGCAAAAGGGAGCTCAGAGAACTGTGAAGTTGCTCAGGCAATGTGAATTACACTGAGCATGTCATATATAGACAAGCAAACTAGGAGGCGGGCCAGGAAGTGATAGAAAGGAAGGAAATAAAAGTCCACAGAATAGCAGACAACACCCATAGGTGAGCACAGCTAAACCACACATATGAAAGGAATCAGGGTAGATAAACACTGCAGCAAGGGGGTAATAGTACACAAGCAGGAAACTGCAGACTAACTTGTACCAGTACCTTCCCCCCCTTACAAGGTCTCCCCACTCGTTTAGGGTCAGGCTTGAGAGGAAACTTCTGATGAAAAAGTTTCACCAAACGAGGGGCAGAAACATCAGTAGAAGGAATCCAACACCTCTCCTCAGGACCATATCCCTTCCAGTCAATTAGGTATAAAAGCCTCCCCCTGGAGAGTTTGGAATCCAAGATTTGCTTGATTTCATACTGATCCAAGGTACTGACTGTTGGAGAAAAATGACAAATAGAATGGGAAAACCTATTGAAGATGTATGGTCTAAGAAGAGAAACATGGAAAACATTAGGGATTCTTAGATGTGAAGGGAAACAGAGCTTGAAAGCCACAGGGTTAACCTGGTAAAGAATTGTAGGGACCAATGAAATGGGGAGCAAATTTCATAGAAGGTACTTGGAGACGGATATTCTTGCTAGAGAGGAAGCTGCAATATGTAAGTTCTTGGAAACTTCTGCCCAGATAGAATTGAGAGATCATTGCATCTCTGCAGCTGCAGGTACCTCAGCAGAGATTGGAACAGGAAATGGTACCGAATGATGGCGACCATATACCGTGAAAAAGGGAGATTCACCAGTGCTGGCATTAGCGTGGTTATTGAGGGCAAAGGTCTACCCAATCATCCTGATGGGCAGAAATGAAGGCACAAAGATACCATCCCACATTCTGGTTGACCCTTTCAGTTTCTCCATTTGACTGCGAATGAAAGACAGAGGAGGAATCCAACTTGATTTCAAAGGATGTGGCCAGAGCCCCCCATAAACAGGCTGTAAGCTGAACCCCTCTATCCGAGACATTGTGTGAGGGCATACCATGGAGACGAAAGGTTCCCTAATAAAGATGGAAGCCAAAGTGACAGCAGACTGTAGTCCTAGAAGTAGAGCCTGCTGATGGGGGTAGTTCAGAGATAAAGTCCATGGAGATGCAATGCCAAGGTACATCCGGAGCAGGCAAAGGTAAAAGGAGACCTGCTGGGGCAGATGTGGAGGACTTAGACTGCACACAAATGGAGCATGCCTGGACATATTCTTCAACATCCTTCCAAAGTGAGGGCCACCAGTAGTAACACTGCAGGAAGGCACAGGTGCGTTACACACCAGGATGTCCTGAGAGTTTAGAGTCATGTGCCCATTTGAGAAGCTTGGAGTGAAGGGAAGGCACCACAAAGATCTTTCCAGGTAGGATACATGGAGTCTGAAGATGGGTGGAGGCCAGGATACAATTGGCAGGAATAATGGGTTCTGGTTCAACATGACACTCAGAGTCAGCAAAGTCAAATGATCTGGACAAGGCATCAGTATGAGCATTTTTAGAACCGGGCCAGAAGGTGATGTCAAAATTAAACATGGCAAAAAAGAGAGCCAATCGTGCTTGCCTGGTATTCAAATGTTGGGTGGATTGCAGATACTGGAGGTTCTTATGATCCGTATACGTGGAGGAGATCCCTCCAGTAGATGTCACAATTCTTGCAGTGCCAGCTTGATAGCCAGAAGTTCCCGATCGCCAATGGTGTAATTTTTTTCCGCATCAGAAAACTTCATAGAGAAGAAGGCACAAAGACTGAGCTTACTGTCATGCATTTGGAAAAGGACGGCCCCCACTCCCAAGGATGAAGCAGATACCTCCAAGAAGAAAGTCTGTAGAATGTCAGGATGTTTGAGAATAGATGCAGAGAGGAAGGCCATTTTGAGCTTGTGGAAAGCCTTGACTCCTTCATGAGACCAGGTTCTGGCATTAGCGCCCTTCCGGGTCAAAGAAGAGATTGGGACCACCAGAGAGGAGTTCATCTCCCTCTCGAATCCTAATCAGATTGTATGCTCCACGGAGGTCTAACTTATAGAAAATTCAAGCATCTCGTAGTCTGTCAAAAAGTTCAGAAATCAAGGGTAGTGGGTACCGATTCTTAATGGTGATGGCATTGAGATCTCTATAATCAATGCAGGGCTGGAGTGTACCATCCCTTTACTCCACAAAGAAGAAGCCAGCCCCAGCAGGAGAATTAGATTTACGGATAATCCTTTTTGCAGATTTTCCTGGATGTACTAGGACATGGCTTGAGTCTCAGGGATGGAGACAGGGTAGACTTGACCTTGGGGTGGCGTAGTCCCAGGTTGGAGGTCAACTGTACAATCATAGGGTTGATGAAGAGGCAAAATGTCAGCAGTTTTTTTTACAAAAAACTTATTGGAAGGCCTAATAATGCTGAGGGAGTATTGGAGAGGTAATGACCTTAGCCACAGGTACATGAAGAGGTGGGCATACCTTAGGGAGAGTCTTAAGTCTGATGGCATTGCGACCCCCAAGATAACACTTGGACAGAGTTCCAATCCAGATAGGGTGAGTGTTTCTGCAACCATGGAAGTCCAAGAATGTTGCAGATACTGATAGCGACATTGCCAAGGGAACGAGAGGAATGCCCAATTCCATGTCCAAAGACTGCTCAATGAAATTCCTGGCTGCCCCAGAGTCCACATATGCAGAAACTTGATACGAGTTCAGGGCCCAATGAATGGAGACATGTATAATAAATCGAGGGTAAGTGGTGGAGTTAAGGTTCTTGTCTAGACCATCAGCCTCTAAGCGAACTAGACCCGAGAGTTTCCCAGACAGACAGGACAGGACTTTATTATATGACCATCAGCTCCACAGTGAAGACATAGGCTGAGTCTCAGGTGACATGTCTGCTCTTGTGGAGTGAGGCGTGTCTGGCTTAATTGCATAGGTTCTTCAGAAGCCAACACAGCTGGAGAGATTGGTTGTTCTGGAGCGCTCTGGACAGCAGGAGTGAAGCAACCCACTGGGGGGGTAACATGGACCAGTCCTTTCCAGATATCGCTTCTGCAAGTGGACATCGATTTGTATGCTAAGGGCAATCAGGGTGGTGGGTATAGTTCTGCCAGATAGTTCATCCTTAATACGATCCGCTAGACCCTGCCAAAAGGTTGCAGTAGGGGCCTCATTATTCCATGCCAGTTCCGAAGCCAAGTTGCGAAACTGAACTGCATATTGACCACCAGTCATGTTTCCTTGACAAAGTCGAAGAAGAGCTCCAGAAGCTCCTGCCAGGCACATCAAATGTGTTACAGAACCCTTGCAGGAAGGCAGGGAGACTGGAAACCGTAGGATCTTGATGCTCCCACAGTGGCAAGGCCCAAGCCAGAGCCTCTCCCAAAAAGAGTGAGATCCTGTATGCCACCTTGGAACAATCATTAGGAAAATAATGGCCCACTAGCTCGAAGTGGATCAAGCACTGATTGATGAAGCCCCTAAAAGCTTTAGGATCACCAGAGAAGCGAAGTTGCAGAGGCAGCTGAAGTTTTGAAAGACTGCCCTCAGCTGGAGGGACTGCACAAGCTGGAGCAGCAGGGGCTGAAACAGAAGCCGGAACGGAGGGTGAGGAAGTGGGCACAACCTGCAGCTGATCCAAATGGGAGGAAAGATCCTGCATACATTGCATCATCTGTTCTTGATAGGTCTGCTGGATGTCAACTCTGCGTCAAACACTGAAGTTAATCCAGTAGAGGCTGCAGTGTCTCAGAGGAGCTCATGGCCTGAGCAAACTGTCAGGAGTCTGTAGTAGTGAGCTCTTGTAGATCGCCAACTCTGGGTTCCCAAGAGTGCAGAGTCTAAGCTCCAGCCTGCTTCTTCACTAGAGCACCTGATGGTGGGGATGGACTTGCAGCAAGCTGGAACCAGGTTGCAGCCCCCCCAGGGATGCCCAGCTGATGATGGGGAGATCACTCACGTGTGCAGAGTACAAGCAGCAGACAAAAGAAAATCCAGAAGACAAGCCGAGGTCAAGGCAGGCAGCAAACAAACACAGGACGGTAAATGAAGCCGGAGTCAGTACATGGGTAGTCAGACACAGTATAAACAAGAGATATGCAAAAGGGAGCTCAGAGAACTGTGAAGTTGCTCAGGCAATGTGAATTACACTGGGCATGTCATATATAGACAAGAAAACTAGGAGGCGGGCCAGGAAGTGATGGAAAGGAAGGAAATAAAAGTCCACAGAATAGCAGACAACACCCATAGGTGAGCACAGCTAAACCACACATGTGAAAGGAATCAGGGTAGATAAACATTGCAGCAAGGGGGTAATAGTAAGCCTTATATAGAGAACCAAACTAGGAGGTGGGCCAGGAAGTGATGGAAAAGGAAGGAAGAGAATAGCAGAACACGCCAATAGGTGAGCACAGCCAAACCACAAATGTTAAAGGAATCAGGGTATAGAAACACTGCATCAAGGTGGTAAGAGTACACAAGCAGGATACTGCAGGATAACTTGCGACGCATAACAATGTATAATGTGCTCTCCTTCCAAATGCCATTAAACAATATATTACACATACAGTGAAATAATATTTTAATAAAAAACTCAAATAACATATAAATAAATACCATCACCTAAATATACTAATGTGATTAGTGAACAAAATCCGTGCAAAAATCCAATCAAAGATCCAATATGCTGTTCAGATGTGTCTCAGTATTGTGAGTTCATTGAAAAAACATGTCCATTCAAAGACTTTTCAATTATATAGATCAGTGCAGTGGTGCTCCAATATCAATCCCATGTGCCACCACACTCGTGCTCCCCCCCGGCTGTGCTATTCTCACCTCAGGGAGTGTGACCTAACAGTTAGGTTTGGTCAAATAGCGTAGGCAAACCTATCCTGGGCTCAATAAAATGGCATGAGATCTCCAAGCTGTTGTACTAATCCTTGGATGAGTGTCTCCAACATAGGAGCTCATCAGATACATGTGAATAAATTAAGCTCTAAAAGTGCTTATACTCGTAAAATATAGCTTTATTAAAAAACAAACAGGTTCCTGGGGCTTCCAGCGTACCAGGCTAAATCAGACATAAAATGATAAATGTCCAGGATGAGCCACACACTTGCCAGTTTGGTTATGAAGGCAGCGGCAAAATCATGCACATGAAAAAATTAACCCATACGAGAAAATTTTAATGTTTACTTCAGTGGGCTTATGGGCAGACCCCATCACAAACCTTTGGAAGTAGAAAGCAAAGTGGTCACATGATCTTCAGAGTACACCACTACCAAAACAATTAAGCTCTTATCACTACAGTTAAGTTTGGAAGATCGATAATCTAATTGGCTTCACCATCGTCATCTTTTAAGTGACTGCATTTTTTTTCTAGTTAACAGCAAACATATATCCCACCTTGTTGGTTATACTTACATTAACCGACTGCAGTCCGACGGCGACAGAGTGGCTTGATATTGCAAACCGCTGTCATATGACGGCGGCTGCGATATCTCTCACTGTGAGTTTGCGCCGCCGGAGGCGCGCTCACACGCTCACTGTGTTTGGGGGGACCAGGGAGCGGGTAGGGTAGACTCGACGATGCCCCTCCCCCCCCCCGCAGTGAAAGAACGGAGGTCAGTGTATGTAAACACAGATCTCCGTTCTGTTAGAGGGGGAAGGGCTGTGATCACAGGCTTCCTGTATATGGAAGCCATGATCACTCCCCTCCCCCTGCCAGGCCAGCCCACATACAGTTAGAACACGCCCAGGGAACACAGTTAACCCTTAGAGCGCCCCCTCCAGGTTAACCCCTTCACTGCCAATGGCATTTACACAGTAATCGGTGCATTTTTATAGCACTGATCGCTGTATAAATGCCAATGGTCCCAAAAAAGTGTCAAAATGGTCCGACATGCTGAAATATCACAGTACCGCTAAAAATCGCAGACCCCTGCCATTACAAGTAAAAAATAAAAACCCCAGAAATGAATTCTCATCATCCGTAAACGTGGCAACTTTTGCGCAAACCAATCAATAAACGCTGATTGCGATTTTTTTTACCAAAAATATGAGGAAGAATATAAAATGGCCAAAACCGATGGAAAAAAATGTTTTGTTAGATTTTTTTTTTGGATTTGTATTTTAACAAAAAGTAAGAAATTTGGGTTTTTTGCAAAATTGTCGCTCTTCTTTTGTTTATAGCGGCGATCAGAAATGACGCGGAGGTGATCAAATACCACTAAAAGGAAAAAAAGGACGCAAATTTTGATTGGGTACAACGTCGCATGACTGCGCAATTGTCAGTTAAAGCGACGCAGTGCCGAATCACAAAAAGTGCTCTGGTCCTAAAGTGGTAAATCCTTCCGGGGCTGAAGTGGTTAAATGCGTGAGACATGAGTAAGCCAAAATTTGTAGATAAACATTGCTATGGAATTGTGGAGCTGGAGCAGCAGCAAATCATATGCTGCCACTAGTGATGTTTTTGTTTTTACTTAAAAGAGTAATACACACTGTTTACAAAAATCGTACTCTTTCTTTAGAAAAAATGGAATAGAGTCCTCTCAAAATCCAAACCACACTATTATCAAAGGTATGCAATCTGCCTGGCCAGGAAAAATGAGAGAAATGAGTGTGAGTGCCCCCACAAACACATACACTGCTGAACCATATTAAGCTACATTCTCTCAACATTGGGAGGGTATATTGCAAAGAATGAGCAGCCAAGCAAAGCACCAGACAAGTGTCTCATCCCTACATCCAAAGCTCCAGGAGGATGTGATTGTCTGTGTGGGGAAGAATTAAAAGAATCTGAAAGTCCTTTTACAAACGGGAGTCCATAGATTTCTAGCCTTTCCTCCCTAAATATATTCAATATACAGTCTTTGCCAAAATGATATACGGTAACTCTTTTTAAACAATTATAAAATATGGTTTCTGGTCTGAGTCAGAGCCTGGAAAGTGAATAGTTAGTGAGGGACCACCCTAGATGGGTGGGGGTAGTATATAAAAGACATTCTAGGCACCGTTATTCCACCCCTTACTGAAGAAGTCCAATCGGTGACGATACGCGTCTAGGGAGAGGAGCCTGCGATGCATGCTACGCTATGGTCATTGTAACTGTGTATCCTCACACAGTACCTTACATGCGGTACCCAGCTCACACGGCTTTATGTGCTGCTTCCTGTAAGTGATTTTATTGTTATGTGGGGCGATATTAAACTTTTAAATGGAGAGCATTAGATCTTGTCCCCTTTTTTTTCCATGTTCTAATGTATTGCGGGAGCACTGGAAATTCACTTGAAAGTATAATATTGTTCTGAGCATTGGAAAGATTGGAGATTACACCTGGAAGGGAATTACCATTGGGAGTGTTATACCTGTTGCCTGCCAGACCCCTGGAAGAGGATAATGCCTGTTTAACCCTTGAGTGAGGTGAGCAGCCAATGTAGCTGGTGGAGGATAGAGATATGCATCAAAAGTCTTTTCCACGCACTTATCGGGGTCTTCAGTCTATGATCTTTCTGCTTATGGATCTATCTCCATATTTAAACGTCCCTGTTTGAAGGAAAAAAAAAACATTTTGATGAACTTTCCCTTGCAGCTTGCTGATTTTGTTTCACTTTTTTCACTCTTTTGAATTTCACACATTGTTTATATGTTTGTATGATTTTTTTTACTTATGGACTTATTTCTATGAATAAGTGTCCCTGTTTGAAGGAAAGTTAGATGAACTTTTTCTGACTTTCCCTTCTTGCTTGCTGATTTTTTCACCTTCAAAATGTTTTTGGCAGAATGGTTACAAACATGGATTGTGATATTTTGTAGATGTTTACTGATTGCACTATGCACTATTAGCACTTATATATGAATTTACCTATTGTGTTTTTTTTGCACATAGTTATTTTATGCTTGGTATTGATATATATTGAGCATTCATAGGGTTAAGCGCTGCACATTTTGATTTCATAATTATAAAATATGCAATATTGTGCCCCAATTAAAACCTACATTTGTGTGCACATCTGCGCAATATGTAATAAAGCCTTTATACCATCATTATCTGTGTAAGGGGTGCTCTCTCCTTCCCCTACTATCAGTTAGAGTCACTTATGACAGTTTTCTCTGACACCAGGCAATCCATGATGACAGCCTGCTCCCAGCACACAGCAGGTAATTGACAGTCTCAGATATAGATGGTTCCCAATAAGACTGTGGAGAAGGGGTTTTGTCTATTCCCTCCATGTAGGTATCAGATTACACTCAGCTCTGTGCTTTGTGCTGTGGAATGTATGATGTCAGATCTCCATCCCCTTCCATCCAAAAGCTGAGAAATATCATCTGATCTGTGTAATTTGGAAGGCTGTGGAGAACAGAAGACTGCAGATAAACATGGTGGGTTTGGTGAGTGGATTTGCTTCATCACTGTGTATAGGCTTTTCACTTCAGTGGGCCTATGTAAGGGTTTATTATTAATTGAAATAAAAACATGTATACTGTAAAGCTGTCACGTACCTGGTGGACGAGTCTGGCTTATGCAGGGGACAACCTCTCTTGTGGTCCTGGTTCATGAACCCCTGGTAGTGCAGGGATGGAGTTCTGGAGCACAAGGGAGCACAAGCGTTGGACTGGATCACTGGTGGTGGGTGAGGGTCCACTGAAGCTCATGCTTGGCAGAAGAATGGTGGTGCAATCCGGGTCAGTAACAGGCTGGTGCTGCGGTACAGATGGAGCAGACAGATGGGTAGTCGGGTACAAGCAAGATAGGCAACATGCGGGCAGTGGAGATACAAAGGAGTAGGCAAAAGAGTAGTCAAAGACAGGCCGGGGGTCAGGGCAAGCAGAAAGCAACAAAGTCCAAGTGAAGCTGGGGTCACAGGTACAGGAAGGTCTCTTCAGAGTAAACACAGGGGTCGCAGGTTACAGGGACGCTGTAGAACGGACAGCACTGATTGCAGGGTGCTGCCAGCTTAAATTGCCGTTTTGGCGCCATTGCTGACGCATACACACATGCTACGTGCACCCGCACATAGGCATTCCAGTGGCCCAGATGGTTCCTTAAAAAAGCAGTCCTTCAATAAATACCCCCAAAAATAAGAAAAATATCACAATCTAAATCCATGATCAATCATGTTGTTTAATTATGTTGGTCCAGTGCTAAAAAAAAGTGCAGTGCTTCAATATTCACTTTCCACAATCCATTAGTGTTGATTAGTGATTAGTCAAACTGCCCTGGGTTTGATTCAGCAAACTTCAAAGAAGTTTGCATGCTGAAACTAAACTTCATTGAAATCAATAGGAACCAAATTTGTCAAATTAAGCATACCCATTTTTGGACTTCCGGTGCCGGCGCCAGATGGAATAGCCGCTCATCGTTTCGGCTCCCACAGCAGCCAGACAAACCGGCATAAAAAACCCGTCCAAACGACCGGCACTCACACTTACTCGCTCGGGAGGCGGATGGAACGCTTTTTAGACAGGAATGACACCAAAGCCAGGGCCCGCACATCGCCCGACAGATTCCGGTGAGCAGGCCGCGCAGCCTGTCATGGCGCTCGTCTCGGGGATGGAGGTAAGCGCCGAGGCACCTCATACACCGGCCCTGCAGGGCCATCCAGATACAGAAAAGATAGCCCATGAAGTAACAGCCCTACTAGCACCGACTATAGCAGCAACTTCTGTAGAAAAGGCAGTGCAATCAGGAATGGCTGCACTGCACAAGGAGCTGACGGAGCAGGCCACTAGACTTACAGAAGCTGAGGAGAGGATATCCCACATAGAGGAGGAACTAACGTATACACAAAAATCTGATCATGAGCAGGATCAACAACTTAAAGCCATAGCTGAAAAACTCCAGGACCTAGAGAACAGATCTCATAGGAGCAACCTGCGCTTCATAGGGGTACCAGAAACCCTCCAAGCGCAGGCCTTAACTACCTTCTTTGGAAATAAAATTCCTGAGGCCTTGGGGTTTCCTGGACCTTGCCTAGTGGAACGAGCGCATCGCTTGGGTCAGAAAACGAATGATTGTCGGTCGCCACGACCGATCATTGCCAAGTACCTGAGTTATGCTGATAAACACGCTATTCTCCAAAAATTCAGACAGCAAAGATCTCTTACAATCGACGGGGGGGGGGGGGGGTGGATCCTGATCTTTGCAGATTATTCTGCTGAAGTTGCCAAACAGTGAAAGGCTTTTCAATCTATCTGCATGGCCTTGTATCAAAAACAGGTAAAATTCACCCTAGCCTTTCCATCAGTGCTCCGAGTGCAGCCCCCCAATGGTGACCAATTGACTTTTCATAACCCTGCAGAAGCTGACCTTTTTCTGCGCTCTCTTAAACCAGGATCCTATGCTGCCGCCTTGGCAAAGGACTCACAATCTTCTCGCCCTCTTACTCAAAGAAGCCCCAGGAAAGATTCACCTAAGCGCTTCAAGCATGGAGAAGGTTTAAACAATTCTACCCCTATAGGCTGAAACCCTTCTCATCAACTCAACCACTTTTGAATGCCTTGAAGGATAGGGTTGTCTACTCTACCCCATCTGCACGACTCTAGACTTTTCTGGGTCCTCATGGTTTTGTCTGTTTTTATTACTACTTATGTTATTGTTTTGTTAATGGACATTTTATACTGCTGATCTTGCCCTCAGGTCCCTCTATTGCTGTACTACCAAGCAACTTGCTTGCTGTAACTCCTTGGTTTCGTTACACTCCGCTAGGCAGTTTAATGGGCCTCGCAACTTTCCCTCCATTGCCATCCCTCCTTAACTCTTTTCCACAGGGATGCCTCCACAGGTTATACCCAGCCATCCACTCTTAAGCCCATACCGTAATAGCCATCCCACCTCATTCTATTTCACGGATGGGCTGGGCATCAATTTTATCAGAAATGAGTGGACACTCTCGATTCACCTCAATTAGGGATTTGCTTAAGGGGGTCGAACCAGGAGCAAGTGCACCATGTGGAAAAAAGTGGAGTCAAAAGCGATTAGTTCTGTTTGTTGTAAGTTTTGTATTATTTTTGTTTTTCTCCTCAGGCTGCACGACCACTCTCTGACAGGTCACGACTTCATACCGACCACTCGTTTAGACTGCATCGGTCTAACTCTCCTTGAGACCACTTCCCCCAGCCACGGCTCACTCCATCTTTCTACAGGTACCTTTGTAATTTCACACCACATTCGCTCGGGAATTACATGAGGGTAGTAACTTGGAATGTTAAAGAACTGGGGACCACAAACAAACGTACAAAAGTCCTACGTCATCTCCAACGCCTGAAGGCGGAGATTGCACTCCTGCAGGAAGCCCATTTAACTTTCCAAAATTACTTTAGAATGAAAAAAATGTGGGTAGGTGAGGTTCTAGGCTCAGAAGGTACTAGTCGTAAGGCGGGTGTAATTATATTAATCCATAAAAACTTCCCTGGACACGTAATATCGGTAGATTCAGACTCCCAGGGCCGTATGCTCTCGGTCCTTCTAAAATGGGGAGAGAGGGAAATATGAATTACGAATGTCTACGCCCCTAATAATCCTGGACAACAGTTTTTCTCGAAACTGATGCTTCACATCTTGAAGCACCCCACCTTGCCGCACATAATTGGAGGAGACTTCAACTCAATCATGAGTGAATCTCAAGATAGATCCGTCCCTTACCCAGCAAGGCATGGCTTACACTCTTCTACCCACCCCACCCTATTAGCAGAAAGTATGACAGCTTTAGATCTCATAGATGTGTGGAAACTCAGGCACCCAGTGGATAAAGAGTATACATTTTACTCTCCCCCACATAAAGTATTTACGAGACTTGACTACTTTTTTAGCTCTATACATCTAATCCCGCTAATCAGAGACTCAGAGATTAAAGAGATAGCCATCTCGGACCATGCACCAGTTATAATGGATCTGGCAGATGCCAACACTCACCCCCAAGGCCGCCTGTGGCGCTTCCCAAGTTACCTCTCCTAGAATAATGACTTCCGTGCTACTCTCCAGAGTACTTGGGAGGACTATGTGTGCAATAACTCAGCTCATCTAGACAACCCTTCCCTCTTTTGGGAGACAGGGAAGGCCATTCTTAGAGGTCAAATTATTTCTTACACGGCCTCCTATAAGAAACATACTATGAGCAAATACATAGCGGCTAGTCACACACTAAAATCTGCCCAGGAGGCGCTATTGGCCTTGGATACAAAGAGGCCAAGCGCGCCTTTGATATGTGGGCAAACTCTCTAGAACTCATACATCATTCATATCTGGAGGCTAATCTTTTCAGATATGGCAACAAGTCTGGGAAACTACTCTCCAGGCTGTGTAAGGGTTCCTACAGACCTACCCGTATAACGGCCCTTCGAGACCCCCAGGGTAATACTCACACAGGTTCAAAAGAGGTCACGAAAGTAATGCTTGATTTCTACTCTTCTTTATATGCCCAAGACTCCATAGATCTCGACTCTGCCGTACGTTTCCTTAATTCGATTAAACTGCCAAAAGTGTCTACAGACCTCTTGGCATCCCTAATGCCCCTATTTCCCACAAAGAAGTTACTCAGACCATAAATTTCCTTCCAAATGCGAAGGCCCCGGGCCCTGACTGCTATACGGGCGACTTTTATAAACTCATGAACGACTGCATTAGTCCATCTCTCCTGAGGGTATACAATGATATCTGGTCGGGAGGCTCTTATATGAGGTCTGGTCATCAAGCAATTATAAAGCTTCTAGAGAAAAAAGGTAAGGACCCCTTAAATCTGGGTTCGTATAGACCCATTTCTCTTTTGAATTTGGACTCAAAAATTCTTTCAAAAATTGTGGCAAACAGGCTAGCGAAATTACTCTCCTTCTTAATTCATCCAGCCCAATCAGGTTTTGTTAAAGGGCGGACTATGCAACCAATAATGTGGCGGTGGACACAGCCATCATCACTCTTGATGCCGAAAAGGCTTTTGATAATGTTAATTTTGAATGGTTGTTTTTGGCCCTGGAGAGGTTCGGCTTCTCAGGCCCGATAAAACACCTTATCAAACAAATGTATGCTTCCCCCTCAGCTGTGGTAGCTGACAACCTAAGTGAAGAATTCCAGTTGCACAAGGGAACCAGGCAGGGCTGCCCCCTTTCCCCTCTCCTTTTCAATCTTGCCCTGGAGTCCCTTTCCTGGTATCTTCTTTATAATGCACCTTTACACGGCATTCATATAGGGGACCTTGACCTTAGAACTGCCCTATTTGCGGATGACGTCCTTATTTTTACAACTGACCCTAAAACAGACTCATTCGTTATCAAAGACACCTTTGACACATTCAAGTAATGTTCGGGCCTACGAATAAATTATAGTAAGAGCGAAATCCTCTTCTTAGGAACCCGTACCAAACTGCCCACATACTGCAGCTCTATGCCCTTTGCCCTGGCCAAATCCCATATCACTTACCTTGGTGTACAGATAGGAAAAACACCTTCTTCCATATACCAATTGAACATTCCCCCCTTAATTGATAAGATAGCCAGAGAACTGACCACTTGGATGGACTTGCCGCTCTCGCTCGTGGGGAGATGCTACCTATATAAAATGATGAGCTTTGCCAAACTTTTGTATCCCCTTCAGACAATACCAATTCTTTTAAAACACAAAGACATTAATCATCTTAATTAAATTGTCTATAAATTTCTCTGGAGTGGCAAGAAGCCCCGCATATCCCTAAAAAAAGATGCATCTTCCCAGGAGCGAGGGGGGTCTTAATATTCCAAATGCTAGACTGTAGCTTGCTTGGTTCGTATAGGTCTAGACTGGATTACTAAAAATTCAAGATGTTTTAACTTACTTTTGGAATCTCAATTGGTCCTTCCTTTCTCCCTCCCAGCCCTCTTACACTGCAACTGGAATTCCCTGATCCCAGAACTAAAGTCAAGCATTCTACTAAGAGACACTATAATTGCACGGAGAGAATCTCGCAAATTACTTAAACTCCCAACCTACTTCTCCAAATACCTCCCAATTAGAGGTCACCTGGTCTTTACACCTGGTCTAATATATGACGCTTTTAAGAACTGGGCGGCAGAAGGGTCTTACCACTTTCTCAGCACTGTGTGAGTTGCAAACAGGCCAGTCAAAACCCTTCCAGCAACTGGTCAAAGAGTTTGGCTTACCAGCCCCCCACTTATTCTATTACTCTCAATGCCTTAGCTATATCAAGACATCCAGATACACTGCGATTCAAAGGTCAACACCTGAACCCTTCGACCCAATGCTTCTCACAGGCCTATATAAAATATCTGACCTATACAGGACACTACAGAAATCTTTAACTGCTGCTCGGAGACCTGGTATTGCTGCGACTTGGGCAAAACACTTTGATATCGAGGACCTCTCTTCCAAAATTCTCAAAGGATACAACATGGTATTGCTCCTAACCCCCTGTGAGACCTGGAGGGAGACACAGCTAAAGATTCTTCATCTGGCCTTTATACCTTTCCTAAAAACCAAAGACAAACCGGAGGCAGCTCTCTGCCCCTTCTGCTTTGTAAGATTCCCCTCTCTTGCTCACAAACTTTGGGAATGTCCCCATATAAACAACCTATGGCTACAAACCATTGAATTTATCAAGAAAATCACTGCAAGTCATCTCCCCAAAGATCCTCTGCCTCTCCTGTTTGGCTACTGGGATGGTGTACTACAAGCCTTCTCAAAGAATGATCCGATTATTAAACACAACCAATGGATCCAAACTACTCTTCTTATAACTTGAAGAGTCATACTAAAAAATTGGGTGGGTCCCAATAAACCTACAATTGATCAAATCCAGAAGGAACTGTTACTTCTATTATACAGAGAAAGACTTGCAGAGGACCTCTCACATCCCACCACTAGGAAGCGCTCCTTTAATAAATGGGATCTATTCATGGCTGTGACTATATCCCACGAGGAAGTGGAATCCTTCAGGAATGCACCCTATTGCTATTTCAAAGGTCTCCGACAAATACATGATTCCATGGACTGAATGTCTCTTCGCTGTCTGGGGAACCCCCCCAGTTTTGGACTCTCACCCGAGAAAGCGGACCCCCACCACTTTCTTTAGCCTCTGATATATTCCACTCTTGCCTGTAGGAATTGATATTTTTTTTAGTACATGTTATACTATGCTTGGCAGGTCCATCCATGAGTTATTTCTATTTTCTTTCTTTCTTCTGTATCCTTACCATGAAGCGGTCGACTACTTGGTCATTAAGGTTACAACTAAGATCGATATTGGCAGTATTATTAATGTTACTCTCCCCATTGTTCTTGTTTTTACATTGTATGCTCTCGCTGGTCCCACTGTTACATTTTCTATTGGTTCTTGGTCATCCCAAAACAAACATGATGGCGAGACTCAAACTGTATTTAACCTAACTTGTAATAAGTGGTCGCAGCCACACACCCCCCCCCCCCCGTTTACCCCCTCTCTTCTCTCCCTCCCCCCTTACATTTTTTGCTGTTCCAAGCTTGTAAACACCAGGCCATTTACGGCCTAACCAGGTTATAGTCTTAAGCTAATACCTCACACTGTAATGTTACACTTGTGGTTTGGTCGAATAGGACTTATTTTGTACTAACTCTACGACATTTCCCGAAATGCATTTATGATGCTTTTGTTTTTGTATCTGTAAAAATCAATAAAATCTTTACAAAAAAAAAAAAAGCATGCCCATTTTCTGGGCTAACAGGCAAAGGAGTGTGAAAAATAACCTGGGGTGTGGCACTGCCCTGGGGAACATGTACCAATGCAAAAAAATAAAAAAATTCCATGCAGCCAGGAGCAGTGTTTTTTATCACTGACATTTACAAAAGAAAAGTTTTAACATTTCCAGCAAATGCCTTTGACAGCTGTGATTAAAAAAGCAGAACACACACATGTCATTTGCTGACAATTAAGACAGTACAATGTTTTCCTTTGTAAATGTGTCTGGTTTGGTATTTAAGGGGTAGCTCATGGAAAAATGCCTGAAGTCCCCCTAAAAATCCACACCAGGCCCTTAATCTGAGCAAGCAGCCTGGCTGACCAGGAAATGGGGGTAATTAACATGAACCGTGAACCACACCAGGCCACATGGCTTCAACATGGGGGTTGCCATGCCAGGGATGACCCCCTAGTAAAGCACCTTGTCCCCATGTTAATGAGGACAATGGCCTCTTCCCCACAACCCTTCCCTATAAATGGTTGGGGTCTGTGGATCTGATGGCTTATCAGAATCTGGAAACCCCCTTTAACAAATATTGGGACCCAGATACCGGCCTCCCAATGTGAATGAATATTGGGCACATAGCACCCCTACTCATTCACATAAAAAGTTTTAACCCTAGAAATAAAGACACTCATATATTTGACAAGACCTTTATTAACCACTTCCCGATTGCCATATGCAGAATGGCGGCTGGGAAGTGGTTAAGTTATCCTGACTGGCCGTCATATGACGTCCTCAGGATAACATGCCGGCACGCGCCCGGGGGGTGTGCATTGCAGCGATCGGTGGTGTGGGGGTCATTCTGACCCCCCGCATTACCGATCTCGGTAAAACGCTTCCATCGGAAGCAATTTACCATGTGATCAGTCGTGACCAATCACGGCTGGTCACAGTGTAACACAGGAAAGCCGTTTATCAGCTTTTCCTGTACTCGGGTCTGCAGACCTGAGTAGAGGAAAGCCGATTGGCTGCTCTCCTGAGAGGGGGGTCTGTGCTGATGGTTTATCAGCACAGCCTCCCCTAGACCACCAGGGAGCCTGCCCAGGGATGTGCCCACCCAGGACCACCGGGGAGCCGACCAGGGACCACCAGGGAGCCGATCTGGACCACCAGGGAGACCACTCTAGACCACCAGGTAAGGGACCCAGTGCCCAATATGGATGGCACTCAGTGCCACCTTCAGATGCCACCCTAGACCACCAGGGAATTGGCCCCTATCAGTGCATCTGCCCACTAGTGCCCACCAGTGCCCCTATCAGTGTGTACCAGTGCCCCTACCAGTGCGTACCAGTGCCACCTACCGGTGCCCACCTATCAGTGCCCATCAGTGCCACCTTTCAGTGCCCAGTGCCGCCTATGAGTGCCAATCAGTGCCGTCTATGAGTGCCCATCAGTGCCGCTTATCAGTGTCCATCAGTGCTTCATATCAGTGCCCATCAGTGTTGCATATCAGTGCCACCTATCAGTGTCTGTCAGTGCTGCTTATCAGTGCCGCCTAACAGTGCTCATCATTGCTGCATATAAGTGCCTCATCATCAGTGCCACCTCATCAGTCCCGCCTCATCAGTGCCAATCAGTACTGCCTCATCAGTGCCCGTCAGTGTAGCCTCATCAGTGCCCATCAGCGATGGAGAAAATTTACCTATTTGCAAAGTTTTGTGACAGAAACAGAGAATTTTTTTTTTTCAAAATTTTCGGTCCTTTTTTATTTGTAGCACAAAAAATAAAAACTGCAGGGGTGATCAAATACCACCAAAAGAAAGCTCTATTTGTGGGAACAAAATGATAAAAAACTTGTTTGGGTACAGCGTCGTACAACCGCGCAATTGTCATTCAAAGCGAAACAGCACTGAAAGCTGAAAATTGGTCTGGTAGGAAAGAGTTCTAAGTGCATAGTATTGAAGTGGTTAAAAAGAAATCCCCCAAAAATCCCGCCTAAAGAAATGTTGTCGCTTGTCACCGTCCGAATGGAAGGTCCAGCAGATGACAGCTATTATATAAGGGGACAGCACCTCCTAGTGACACATACATAAATATGACCATGTATGGTAAATTACATCACTGGGATCCTGCCCCTTTGCTTACATGGTGGGGGCTTCCTGGCTGTGTAAGTCAATGGGGGCAGTGACATCAATGCTTGTTAAGGGCTCGGCTGTGTCACTATTGAAGTCACCAGCCCTATTCACTTATATGGCTGAGGATTCCCAGACATGTAAGTGAACAGGGACCACAAAAGTCATTAGACAGCACTTAAGGTCATACCAACAATGGGAAAACAATGAGAAAGTAATCATATTCCAAACTGTGATTATAAATTAGTAACACAAACATCATCCATTTAGCTTAATAAAGTACAATGTGCAAGTGCTGTTAAAAAATAAAGGTCCATGTGAATAACATATAAGGTCCTTAGCCTGTGACCTGTTTTACCTTCATGAGTGCTTCCACCACCCATTCCTCCATGCAATACATAAAAGCTTACCAGAAAGTATGCGACCCTCATACAAAAAGAGACATCAAACTGCACCTGGTTTTAGTAAAACTGCAATCTCTGTAGGTCAAGGTTACAAAACTTTCCTCTCCAACTCTCCTAGGATCACAAATCCATAAAAGAAAAAAGAAAGCACCCCCACAAACTAAATAGTGCAAAATCTGTTGATAAACATTTATTGAAAACGTTTAAAAGGCTTACATAAATAGAATACTATGCAGTGCTGCAATAAACCTGCAATAAACCTACATATCTCCAAGTAGCAAAGTGTGCAGTGGGGGCATTATTATGGACAAGTGCTTAGTGCTTTGAGACGCTATGTGCTTAAAACCAATGTCAAATGTTCTGCACATATTCATTCAAGGGAACATACAGAGTTTGAATGGCCCTGCTACATATTGCAGGCCACAAAGGCATTGCAATAAATACACATGCGTAATGCTTCCCTGTGTGTGGAATGATATCTCGATGCCTTGCTCCACTCAATGCATTTCATCATAGGGCATTGTCAGGAGCTGTACTCACTTGCTGCTAATCCCAATGCAGATATTTGCCAGCACACCATGGATCATCAAGATATGGTCCAAACAGATTTTTTATTGCATGATCATATCACAAAGTAGTGCAACGTTTCGGAGCCATGCAGGGCCCATTCGTCAGACATCATCACATGCCTGACAAAGGGGCCAAAACATTACACTACTTTGTGGTGTGACCATGCTATAAAAAATCAGTTTGTACGCTATTTTGCCAATCCATGGTGTGCTGACAAATATCTGCATTGTGACTTTTTGAACCAGTTTCCAGTTGCCCGTTGCTGCAGCACCCAAATCCTTTTGAGTTTTCTCCAGGAACATGTGCGATGGGAATATGGAGTATTGTTGCTCCTCCCATCACAAATGACAGTTCCCTGGCACTGCTGGAATGTAAACATCAGAGCAAGCCTTGACCATACTTGTTCAATGATATCACACAGGATCTCCTCTGGCTTGTTTACATTTTGAAACATGCCAGAGGGAATTTGTCATGTAGAGACAATAGTGATACCATTGCTAAATGACAGTTTTCAAGCTGCATTAACCAGAGGTTCAGGCAGATGGGCGAACTGGCCAAATTAGGCTTATCCCTAACTGCCATGAAGATGCACCAGGAAGAAAATTATGAAAAGGTACATAAGTATACAGTTCTTATTTTTCCTCAAAACTAGTACAACCCAGTTTGTTTTGCCATCCCTTGGCCAAAACTACTAGTGTTTCAAAACTTGGGTATTTGTTCATCTCACTCCTAAAGGAAGGTTACTTTAACCAGCCACTTTGCCTTTATATATGCGAATCCATATGGGCACTGAAAAACATACATCTAAGTTTACTATCTGTTAAAAGAAATGTAGTAGCTGTAGATGAACTCCATCTATTACAGGTGCCTTTAACCACTTCCTTACCGACGTATAGTAAATATACGTCGGCAAGGTGCACTCCCCATCCTAAGTGGACGTCATATTACGTCCACTTGTTTTCGCCGCTTTGCGGGCCCTCAGGGGCCCGCATCGCGGCGATTGGGGACCGGCCGTGGCCCTCGGGACCCCGGCCTTCCGTGATCAGGGTAAAGAGCCAATAAAATTGGCTCTTTACCGCGTGACCGGCTGTGTCCTATCACAGCCGGTCACTGACAACAATGGCGACTGAGCGGCGTGCACGGCGCGCAGCGTGGCGATCG
Organism: Glandirana rugosa; assembly: GCA_018402905.1. Classification (NCBI taxonomy): domain Eukaryota; kingdom Metazoa; phylum Chordata; class Amphibia; order Anura; family Ranidae; genus Glandirana; species Glandirana rugosa. The sequence continues at coordinate 23,598 of BLSH010418074.1, read as the reverse complement.
GGGGGCGGGCTTGTCCCTCGGACAAAGCCCAACCCCGATCACGGTAAAGAGCCAATAGTATTGGCTCTTTACCACATGACCGGCTGTGTCCAACCACAGCCGGTCACAAAATGACGGGAATCCGCGGTAACGAGCTGTTACCGGGTTCTCCCCTTCACACACCGATCGTGTGTGAGGAGGAGATAGCGGTAACAGCTCGTTACCGCTTACTGCCAGCACCATGCACACTGATTGCCCCCCCCTCCAATAAAGAGTACCTGTCACCACCCCATCAGAGTACCTGTCACCTGCCCATCAGAGTACCTGTCACCTGCCCATCAGAGTACCCGAGTACCTGTCACCTGCCCATCAGAGTACCCGAGTACCTGTCACCTTCCCATCAGAGTACCCGAGTACCTGTCACCCCACTGTCCATGAGCCCATGAGTCTACCCGTCCACTGTCCACTGCCCATGAGACTACCCGTTCACTGTCCATGAACCCATGAGACTACCCGTCCACTGTCCATGAGCCCATGAGACTACCCGTTCACTGTCCATGAGCCCATGAGACTACCCGTCCACTGTCCATGAGCCCATGAGACTACCCTTCCACTGTCCATGAGCCCATGAGACT